>QRFJ01001797.1:40000-81123 GCA_006176705.1 Cocos nucifera
AGCAAGGCCGTCGAACTCTCCCTCCAGCTCGTCATCAAGGAAGCCCCGACAAAAGGGCATGAAGTTCTTCCGTAGAAGGTTTCACAGGAGGCGAAATGAAGTTTGGCCGCGTTCACGACCTCCTCAGTGCAAGCGAGGCCGAACTCCCCCTCGAGCTCGTCATTAAGGAAGCCCCGATAAAGGGGCATGAAGTTCTCCCGCAGGTTTCACAAGAGGATGGAATGAAGTTCGGCCGCGCTTATGACCTCCCCAGCGCAAGCAAGATCGAACTCTCCCTTGAGCTCGCCATCAAGGAAGCTTCCGACGAGGGGTTCACAAGAGGGCGGAATGAAGTTCGGTGTGAGCGAGGCCGCCGAAGCTCTCCCTCGAGCTCGTCATCAAGAAAGCTCCGATAAAAGGGCATGAAGTTCTCCCCACATAAGGTTTTACAGGAGGTGGAATGAAGTTCGACCGCGTTCACGACCTCCCTAGCGTAAGAGAGGCTGAACTCTCCCTCAAGCTGTCATCAAGAAAGCTCCGACAAAGGGGCATGAAGTTCTCCAACAGATTTTAGAAGAGGACGGAATGAAGTTCGGCCGCACTTACGACCTCCTCAGTGCAAGCAAGGATCCGAACTCCTTGAGCTCGTCATCAAGAAAGCCCCGACGGAAGGGTGTGAAGAAGTCCTATCCGCAGAAGCTAGAACCACTATTAAGGGAGGAACGGCAAGAAGGTCGGCCGCCTCCCAGCATCATACACGCTATCTCCGGGGCTTGGTACTTCGACGGGCTGTCATCTTCCAGCGATAAAGCCAAGAGAAGCTTGCTCCAAATTGAGAAGGCCAGCATGAGATAGAGGAGGTCGTCTGGCCCGGGACTTACTGCCCGAGGGAACTCGGAGGAATAACGCCCCCACGATCTTGAAACGGGGATGTGCTGCCAGTGACTTTCCCTCGGTAAAATTCTTTCCTTTCAATAATATTATTTCTGGATGCAAAAACTATGTGATGGCAGGAAAGAAACGAGCGAAAGTAGCCCGTTAGGAACAGGAGGAGAACCTCGTCCTAACGCGAGCAAAGTCGAAGGCCTTATTCATCTAGAACGAGATGAAGGGAGAGGCTCTGACAATGGCCCTTATATGTCCCCACAGCCCGTTAGGAACAAGAGGAGAACCTCATCCTAACGCAAGCAAAGTCGAAGGCCTCGTTCATATAGGATGGGATGGGGGGAGAGGCCCTGACAATGGCCCTTATGTGCCCCCACAGTCCGTTAGGAATAGGAGGAGAACCTCATCCTAACGCGAGCAAAGTCGAAGGCCTCGTTCATCTTAGAACGAGATGGAGGGAGAGGCCCTGACAATGGCCCTTATGTGCCCCCACAGCCCGTTAGGAATAAGAGGAGAACCTCGTCCTAACGCGAGCAAAGTCGAAGGCCTCGTTCATTAGATGGGATGGGGGGAGAGGCCCTGATAACGACCCTTATGTGCCCCCACAGCCTGTTAGGAATAGGAGGAGAACTTCGTCCTAACGTGAGCAAAGTTGAACATTGTCCTAACACGAGCAGGTCAAAGACCTTCAACCTCGACTGCAGGAGATAAGATCTCCTCCGAGCGCCCACATCAACCTAGGCCGCAGGAGATAAGATCTCCCCTGAGGGTCCGGGCCAACCTCGGCTGCAGGAGATAAGATCTCCCTAAGCGCCCACGTCAACCTCGGCCGTAGGAGATAAGATCTTCTCTGAGGATCCGGGCCAACCTCGGCTGCAGGAGATAAGATCTCCCCGAGGCAACCTCGACTGCAGGAGATAAGATCTCCCTTGAGCATCCGCATCAACCTTGGTCGTAGGAGATAAGATCTCCTCCGAGGCAACCTCGACCGCATGAGATAAGATTTTCCCTGAGGGTCTGGGCCGACCTCGGCTGCAGGAGATAAGATCTCCCTCGAGCGATCGCGACAACCTCGGCTAGAGATAAGATCTCTCCCGAGTGCCCGAGCCAACCTCGGCTAGAGATAAGATCTCTCTTCGAGCGACCGCGACAACCTTGGCCAGAGATGAGATCTCTTCCCGAATGACCGCGACAACCTCGATCAGAGATGAGATCTCTCCCGAGCAACCGCGACAACCTTGGCTAGAGATAAGATCTCTTCCAAGCGATTGAGCCAACCTCGGCTAGAGATAAGATCTCTTCCGAGCGATCGAGCCAACTTCGATTAGAATAAGATTTCTTCCAAGCCAATCTCGGTTAGAGATAAGATCTCTCCCGAGTGACCGCGACAACCTTGGCCTCTTCCAAGCATCCGACTCAACCTCGGCTAGAGATAAGATCTCTCCCGAGCGTCCGTGTCAACCTCGGCCAGAGATAGATCTCTCTCGAGCGACCGCATCAACATCGATCAGAGATGAGATCTTTCCCGAGCGATCGAGATAACCTCGATCAGAGATAAGATCGGAGACAACCTCATCCAGAGATAAGATCTCTCCCGAGCGACCGCGTCAACCTCAGCTGTAGATCAGATCTCTTCCGAGCACCCATATTAACCTCAGCTATAGAAAATGAGATCTCCCCTGAGTCGACCTCGATTGTAGGAGAGGAGATCTCCTTCGAGTTAGCCTCGGCCGCTGGTGACAATATCGCCCCCCCACCGAGGAGCTCAACCTCCGACCTCGATCGTAGGAGGCGAGATCTACTTCAACCTCGGTGGGAGATGAGATCTCCCCCGGCCTTCAACTTCAACATCAACTTTGGCTGATGAGATCTCTCCCGAGCTTCAATCTGAACCAGCATGGAGCCCAAAAGAGGACTTTGGTAGTTGCCTTTTCTGCACTCCCTTCCTTCGAGTTTCGAACTCGGAAGTGGGGGGGACTATTGTTGGGGATAAACCCTACTCCTGCCGAAGTCCAATTCGATGCTTAGTTTAATGCAACTTATATCCATGAAAGAGCTTCAGCAGACGGATCTCAGTCGAACTCCTCCCAGGTATCCCCTTTGGCTGGTCGAACTTCTTAACAGTCGAGCTCCTTCCGAACTCTCCAGCGACCGAGCCTTAGCTACACTCCTCTAGCCTGACGCTTGCGGGAGCCGAACTCCCTCCACGCTCTTCAGGCCAGGCGAGCTTCCAAGCTCCCTTCGGTCGAACTTCTTCAGGAGCCGAACTCCTCCCAGACATCCCCTTCGACCGTCCGGACTCCTCAGTGGTCGAGCTCCTTCCAAACTCCCCAGCGATTGAGCCTTAGCCGCACTCCTCCAGCCAGACGCCTACGGAGCCGAACTCCTTCCGAGCTCCCCCTTTAGGAGTCCGAACTCTTTTGGAATCAATATATGTCGAGGTCCACCAACCGACATCCGCTTTCTTAGAACTTCCTTTGGCCGAACGATCACCATCAGTCTGCCACAGGCGATGCTACAGGCGGTGCCCCCTCCATGATTGACTCCGCCAGACCTCGAGCAGCCCACCACTGTCGGACAGTATGGCTGTCATTATCGATCTGACGATACCATCCTCTCCGCATCAAATCCGATGCAGCCTCGAGTGGCCCGCCACCAGGCAGCTGTCACCATCAAGCTCCACCTATAAAAAGGATCATCCAGATACGCTAACTCTAAGCTCTAAACTCTCTTATCCTTTTCTAAGCTTCTGCGGAACTCATTTCTGAGCACTCCATTTTTGTTGGACAGAGCTGATTTGATCGTTGAAGATTCTGCCAGAGCCACCCTCCATCGGCTCCGGACGAAATTTTATTTTGTAGATCCCGGTGGCGACCTCATCCACCTCCACTCCAGTTGGGTCCGACGACGATCAATTTCTGCACCAACAATGAATATACTAGTAGCATCTTACTCATATTTGATTTAATTTCTGTTTTAATCATATTAGACATCAATAAATATATAGTATCGTTATGAAGTATGCAATGAGCAAAACTATCTTTTTCGGATCTTATGGTTATATCCAACCTGGCCTGATAAGTAATCGGATCCTACGTAGAGACTCGTGAGTTTACCGGATGTCAATTATAACCCAACCTGCTCCCGCCAAACCGAAGCTCCAAACGCGATGCCCCAGACCACGCCCTTCCCCCGTCACCTCGAGACCCTCCTACGCTCCTGCAGCGCCGCTCACCACCTCCGCCCCCTCCTCGCGCGCCTCATCGTCGCCGGCCTTGTCCGCCACCCCCTCGCCCTCCGCCGCCTCGTCGAGCTCCTCGCCCTCTCCGCCAACCACCCCGCGCCCCCTCCTCGCCGTCCCCTCTCCTGCCTCTACTTCCGCCTTGCCCCCGCCTCCACCACCTTCCTCTACAACCTCATCATCCGTGCCTTCTCCCGGAGCCGCCACCATCCCACCGAATCTCTTGTCGCCTTCTCTTCCCTCCTCCGCCACGGTGGCCGCTCCCTCCCCGACCGGTTCACCTTCCCCTTCCTCTTCAAGGCCAGCTCCAATCTCAATTCCCCCTTCGAAGGGCAGCAGATCCACTCCCAGGTACTGAAACGTGGATTCCAATCCGATGTCTATGTTGTAAATACTTCTCTCAGCATGTATTCTTCTTTTGGGGACATGGCTTCGGCTCAGAAGCTCTTTGATTCGAGCTCTGAGGTGTTGGATGTTGTCTCGTGGAACACGATAATGGATGGGTACTCGAAATCCGGGGCAATGGATGTTGCAAGGCGGATTTTTGATGAAATGCCGGTGAGAAATGAGGTATCTTGGAGCGCGATCATCTCGGGTTACGCCGGGAAGGGTGAGCTGGACATAGCTCAATCCTTGTTTGATAGAACGCTGGTCGGGAGAAACATTGTGACTTGGAACTCGATGATATCCGGGTTTGCAAGACATGGGTTGCTGCCGCTGGCAAGAAAGCTGTTTGATGAGATGCCAGTGAGGAATGTGGTGTCGTGGAATTCAATGGTTTCAGGGTATGCTATGAATGGGGAGATGGACTTGGCGAGGGAGTTGTTTGATCTAATGCCAGAAAGAGACGTAGTTTCTTGGAGCTGCATGATTTCGGGCTATGCACAGATTAACTGGTATATGGAGGCACTGCAAGTCTTTAAAAGGATGCAACTGGAGAGCAGTGTAAAGCCCAATGAAGTTACAATGGTCGGTGTGCTCTCAGCTTGCGCACACCTAGCCGCTTTGGATCAGGGAAAGTGGGTCCATGCTTACATTGACAAAAACCACATGACTTTGGATGATGACTACAATCTAGGTGCTGCATTGATCGATATGTATGCCAAGTGTGGAAGCATGGAGACGGCGGTTGAACTCTTCCATGCATTGGCTAGGAAGAATGTTTCTAGCTGGAATGCTCTGATCACAGGGTTAGCAATCAATGGGGCAGCTCATGAATCTCTTGAAGCCTTTGAGTGGATGCAGAGATCAGGGCCAAAGCCTAATGACATCACTTTTTTGGGTGTCTTAACTGCATGTACTCATGGTGGGTTGGTGGATGAAGGGCATTGGTATTTTGAGAACATGTCAAAGGTTTATGGGGTTCAGCCTGAGATGAAGCATTATGGTTGCATAGTTGATTTATTGGGCCGAGCAGGGTTCTTGGAAGAGGCAGAAGGGATCATCGGAAGCATGCCAATGAAGCCGGATGTGATGGTATTGGGTGCTTTGCTTGGTGCTTGTAGGATTCACAGAGACATCAGAGTTGCAAATAGGATAAGGAGTCAAGTTCTCAATCTGAAGCCTCAGCAATCTGGTTGCCATGTTCTACTGTCTAATATCTATGCTGCTGCTGGTAGATGGGACGATGCTTTAGAGATGAGGAGTTTATTGAAGCAGAGTGGCATCAGGAAAGAGCCAGGGTCAAGTTCGGTTGAATTAGATGGAGTTGTTTATGAGTTTGTTGCGGGAGATTGTTCCAATCCAGAGGCCAGTCTGGTATATTCCTGGCTGGATGAAATGGGGAGGAAGCTAAGATCTCTAGGGTATTTACCAGTGACTGAAGATGTTCTGTTAGATTTAGATGAAGAAGATAAAGAGACCTGTCTCTCAAGGCACAGTGAGAAGCTTGCTTTAGCATTTGCCTTGCTAAGGGCTACACCTCAATCGACAATTAGAATAGTAAAGAATCTACGGATATGTGGGGACTGCCATTTATTTATAAGGCATGTGTCAAAATTATACCCACAGCAAATTCTTGTGAGAGATAGAATCCGCTTCCACCACTTCAAGGGTGGCTTTTGTTCGTGTAAGGATTACTGGTGATGTCAAAATATTGCTGAAACTCATATTTTGTCGCATGGGTTGCAATAAATTTCAAGAATTATACTTGTTGATGCCGATTGCAGCTGGAGGACTGTGTTCTAGTTGTGTGCTTCAAAGTTTCACTTGCTCTTTTAGACTGATGAAGGGTCCTGGCTGTATGACTGCTCTCACCAAGTGGCAATACATCCAATACCTTCCGCCAAGCTTTAATCAATGAGTGTACTGCAATCAAGGATGATCAGCTTGGACAGCTGAGGGATTTTATTTGGTACCTATGTCAAGAAAGCTGTTAACATCTTTATGACGTCTTTAAGAGATCGGTGGTTCCTGAGAAGAAGCTGAATAATAGGTCTCAGGAAGAGTGTGCAAGTTGCTCATGGTTTGAAGGGTGGTTGACCATAAGGAAATACTCTTGACAGCCTAATATTTTGTCAGCTAAACCTCCCGTCAAATGTGGATGCTGATACTGACAAATGGCTTTCAAAATTGCAAGCCCCGCAGCCTCCAGTATGTGTTCTTTTTTCTGCGAGTGGCTAAGTAAATTGTTATTGGTGTTGGGAGGAATGTTTGAATGTTGAATAGTACCTCCACTGTTGATTGTTTTTGAGATACTATCTGGACCATTCCAAACAAAAAGCACCAGGTATCTTTAACAGCAAAATGAGGTCTGCTGTTCAGTCTTAAAAAGACATCAGAAGTTGAGCCTATCCCTATCTAAATGTTATTTGAAGCTGTGAAGATATAAGAGATGCTGCATCTTTAGCAAAAGCAATAATAAATCTTGACAAATGCTGCATCTTTAGCAAAAGCAATAATAAATCCTGACAAATGCTGCATCTTTACCAAAAGCAATAATATCAATCTTGACAAGAATCTCCAGACAACTGGATTTTGAGGCCTGATCTCTAGGATGGTGTGGATATTGTAATTTCTTGTGTTCAGCGAGGCTACTTTTCCCATTGCTGAAGTATCCATGTGGCAAGACTGGGAGAACATTACTGAGGATTCAAAGGGAATTGTGATGGAGGGAGATTCAATAATTTTGACTTGCTAATATTCGTGGAAGTCCCTTGATATTTCTAGATCAACATCTTAAGGTGATGCTTTCACTCATAACTGGGTTGATATGGCAAGCATCTTTCTATTACCGTCAGAAGATGAAATTGAATCTTTTGCACTGTCTAATATTTGTTTACTTTCTTGCATCTTTTCATCATCTGAAGAAACTTTCTCCACCTCAAAGGTAAAAGACAAAATTAAAGATAGTTGCAGTATATATTCAATGTCATGTCTCTACTAGTAATTTAGTCTAATTTACATGTTGTTAGAGAGGAAGAGAGAAGAACGAGCTTGTCAAGTGACCATGAAATATCTTTATCATGCAACTGCTAACTTCCCATCATTTAGTGACAAATGATGCTACAAGCTCTCTTCATAATTGAAGTAATTTCTAGACTGCTTGTCTTTCTGAATGCTCAATCAATGATGCTGCATTTCCTTCCAGGACAGCCAGTTGGTGGGCATTATGAGAACTTGCAAAGGCTTCAGAGGCTATCTTCTGCATCGTGACCTCACTGCCAGGCTCGTCATGTTTCTTGCCTTCGGGGCCAACTTACTCAGAAATGAAGGAATATCTGACCTCTTTCTTTTCCTTGCACCCTCAACCCAACCATGCAGGATTAATCACAATTGCTCGTCAAATATAACTTGCTTAGACGTGTCACCCATCTTTATCCTATTTAACAGATCCGACCAATGAATAAATACATGGATGGAGAAGCTGATTACAGGCAGGGGGGGACGCAAAAGGTGATGTAAAATTTTACTTTGAGTGACAATAGTACGCAGAACAAGGGTGCTATAGGTGCAAAGCACTTGAATGATCACACTGCTAAAGCAATTGCATCATGATGGCAGGTAACCACATGAAGTACTGGGATTGAAGGGGCCAAACAATTAACTGAAATCTACTGATTAAACTCAGTAGAAACTAGATCAAACAGAAATTATGAAATTTTTTTGCTTGAAAAATAAATTATGACATTGTTTATGCAACAGCTAAACCATGTAAAGGTATCAGGCTTGATTACTAAAAAGGAGGCACCAAACTTAACCCATACACTTGATATCTGCGTAGCAATACATGGTCCACATGTTGTGTTCAATAACTTGGTAGATGTTCATCCCCGGCTAAAGTTGCAAAAATCTGCATTGATAAATCCCTTTTATCAGAAGGAAAATCCTTAAAAATTCGTCCCACTTAGGGTGAACTGAACCTAGCATGCAATTGAATCAAAAACTCAGCCATAGCCATGAGACAAAAATGTTCAGTTTGCGTCCAGATTCTAAAAGTTGATCACATGTAGGCTAATCCAGGTCATGCCAGACTAGCCTGGTCCACTCCAAGCACAGCCATATACGCCAACAGGTAGATGGCCCCAACTCAGCCAAGTGATATGAAAGTGACCTTTGTCTAGAATCAGGTTGTCTCTTGCTCTATGACCCTTGTCACAGAAGTGACCTTTGTCTCCTCTCAATCCAAGCCATCAATTTCGGACTTGGATGAGTTAAGATTATGTGAGAGATGTATTGATCTCAACCATCATCATTTTCAGCCTCCCATTCCTCTCTTCACACTAAAAATAGCTTAAGTGACTTACATTTGGTACAAGAGTCGAACAATAAGTGATACACATAACTAATAAGAGTCACAATGTGTGAGCCCAAATTCTAGCTTATTTAAATAATCTGAAAATTTGTCACCAATGCTAAGCAAAAGCTTATGAGCATATAATGCAGTTCATTTAGAAAGTGGGTTTGATTACTGGAGCCATAAACTGCCCCGCGGCTCAACGTGCGTTCCAGTTCCTTTGCAACTCCTGTAGTCGAGGTGCCCACAACTTGAAGTACCAGCATATATAATAATCTTTCTCAAAGAGAAGGAATCGGTAGAGTCTCATTCATGGAGTTTAAGAATGCCCGTAAGAGGGACAAGAAAATGGTCCCAGGGAGGGAACATGCCTGGCGTTGGCACCGACCTGTGGGCCTCCTTCCACGCTTTTCTCATGCTTGGGCCATCCATCAGGTTCATTTGCTTGGAAAAAAAGAAAGAAAAGGTTGAGAAAGGAGTGGAAGGTTGGTTTATATATAAGGAGGTAATCTGGTGGAGATGGCGGTTGAAGAAGAACTGGATGGACTGGGTTGGAGTTAGAGGTCCACCAAGGTCTCCATAAGGAGGGCTTTTTTTTTTTTTTTTTTTTGGTGCTATGTTACAACATGAGGAGGTGGCCAATGAAGGATGGAATCATAGCATCATTGAAGGAGCTATAGAGGTGAAACTCGGCAATGAATTAGTCCAATCACAAAGGGACATTGCACAAACAGGCTTATATTGCCCCTCATCCATCTTTATATGTCTTTTTATGATTGGATTGGTCCCTTGTTGAGCTGAACTCCCTACAAAGGGATCACTAAGATTGATGAATAAATTGGGCAACATAAATTCTTGCCTTTTGTTCTCATGATAACTTTTTTTGAAAAAAATAAATGATGGAATATAGGTTTGAATTAGTGTTTAAAATCTTAAATACAGCAACCTTAACTATTATAAAAATAATTTTAGTTTGGCATGGTATGAGCGAATTGGTGTGATTCATAAGGCCATTCATGGGATGCCAAGTCAACAAAATGTCATCTGTATTAAAGGGAGAAATGCTTCGGGAGCAACCCTTCTGAAAACATAAATTTAGTTCCATCATGTTGCACCAATCTCACCATGACATAAAACATGGGATTCCTTTTTTTTTTTTTTAAAAAAAAAGAACAAGATTGGTTCTGGAGAGATTCCAAAGAGAAAAATTCAAAATCTTTCTAAACTCTTCCTCTAAGTATTTTAATTTTATTTTTTAATTTTATTATTTAAATATTTTTTTTTTATTATAATAATTTTAATTTTTGACCGTTGGATTTTTAATCATCAAATGGTCATATGTATTTAATCTCATATTTATTTTCTGATGATTCGACTCCTTATTAAAGGTTTTGATCGTAAAAATTTTAATAAATTAATAAAAGCCCAAATAATTATAAATGGCATAAATAGTCATATTGGATGGCTATAAAAGGACCATCTTGAGACCGGATTTTAAATACCCCATCTAAACCTCTCCTTCTCTTCATTTTGACTTTTTCTCTTTAAATCTTTTTATTTGTGATTATTTTTTTCTAGGTATTGAAAGAATCTCCATGAACCTCTTTGACAATCATGCTCGTAGGTAGAGGATCATATCTTGGGATGATTTTTTTAGATTTTTCTATATAAGGAATGGAAATATGCTTTAGGACAAAGTCTAACATGCTTTTGTGTTTTATCAATTTCATATCTTCATGTTCTATAAGTTATTTACTAGAAAATTTCGTATCAGCCCGAATCGGCTAGTGCACCCCATACCAAATCAGATTGATGGGAAACCGGAATGGTTCAACCAAAAAAAATGGTATACTGGGGAAGAAAGAAAGAGAAAGGGTGAGCGATGTACCGAAGAGAGGTGCTATCGGTGGAGGGGCTACCAAAATTTATCGAGTAGTTGTCGTGGCCACAAATTTTATTATTTATAATTTTTACAATCAAAATTCTTATTAGTTTTAAGTATATATAGTTCTAACATCCTAAGATGTAATTTCTTGAATTATGATTAAGAAGATAATAGGGTGCTAGCCTATATTGTCTCAGCACTAGTGTTTTGCCCTATTGTTTAGGCTAATTTTATTGATTTAATTGATTCATTTTTTCTTGATTACCATTTTGGGCTTGCGGGGCTAATATGAAAACACAAAAACTGTGCAGCTGAAAAAAGGCGAGTATGTTTTGTGAAGCATCTGGTTTCTAAATATGTCATTTCATAAACTATATTCTATTACATTTGGACCATGTTTTCTGTCTGCATTGCTATGATCATGCCTCGGCTCTCAAGTTTTGATCCATTTGCTACTGCTCTATTGAACTTTTAAAACGCCAGATGTAATTATGCACATTAAACATATTGCTTTTTTCTATATTTTAATTAGTTATGAGGGGGTTTGCATGAAAATACATATAATCAAAAGAAATGCAGAGAAAATAAATATAACTATCAGCCAAAAACAATACTTTGTTTCCTGCTCTTAAATGATGCGACCATGCAGTTGTATACTTATCTTCTGCTGCTGTGGAAATAGACTTACCGATAATCATCTTCTATGACCTCACCTTTTGGTATTTTCTTCGAGTTATTAAAATCTAGATGTTGTGGTTATAACAAAGGAGGGGCACCATTAGTGCTATATTGATGGTGAGTCAAAAAAGACTCATGCTTATATGAAAAAAATAAATCTTCCTACATGAGGCACCTCTTGAAAGATAAAACCGTGAGATCCATGAACTAGAGCAGACAATACCTCACATGTGACCTATAGATCAAATTTCAAGTCCTTATCCACAATAAATGGCACTGAGGTATTATCTGCATTGGCCTGCAGCCTGTAGCCCGAGGGTTATATAGGCCATTTTAGGCCTCACGATTTAGTCCTTCAAAAAGCGCCTTACGTGGAGAGGTTTATTTCTTCCATATAAATAGTGCATGATGTAAAACATCAAAAATTAAATTAACTCTGGTTCAACTACTATTCCATAGAACAGAATGAGACAACGTCAAATCTACAAGAATCTTGGACTAAGTTGTGTTCGAACAAGAAAAGAAAAGAAATAGTGTAAGAAAAGATCTTTTAGAATTTAAAAATTAATTACTAAATTAAGAATAAAATAGAAAGTAAATCGAATAAAAGAAGATACTTCAGATTTTCGAATCCAATTATGTACTAATTAGATTTATATTTTTAGAGATGAAAAAGATTCTATGATTAGGTCTCAATATAATTTATTCCTATTGAGCATGATTCGTATCCTTGAATCATAGTTTGCCTCATCAGAATATAGCTTATTTAGGATTTTAATTCATAAAAGATGATTATCAATCTTTGATATAACTTATCTTATTAGAGTATGATCCATATTCTTAGATCACCCCTATTTAGCATAGATTGTTTGAAGAAAAAAATCTAAATAAAATAATTTAAATATTTAGAATATAAAAAGTTTAAGATTTAATTGTATCAAATCAAAATACAAAAGCTCAAGAAAAATAAAGCAAATCTGACTACATAATTTTTATCTACTTTTCTGAAGTAAAGAACTAGGAGGAGAGGATGCTTGCTTTTATCATCTTCATCTTCTCACTCTCCAAACTTCTTGAATGAAAGAGTGAAAGAAGAAGAAAGAAGAAAAGAAAAAAGAAGAGAAGAAGGAAGAAAGAAGGAGAGGAGACCGGGGCTTTGAGAAAGAATGGAGGAAGCTTGAGAGAAAGGATGAGAGGAAGCTTAATTTATAGAGTTGAAGAAGTTGGGTGCTGAGGCTAGGTGACTTTAGGGCATCTGAAGGCTTTTTTTTATGGAGGAACTAGTCAGACACCCATGTGTTACATGGGATGGATAATTATTACTTATAATTATTAAAATTTTTTAATAATAAATATATATATAATAAATATTTTTAATATTTTATTTTATTTATATATATTATATATT
Organism: Cocos nucifera; assembly: GCA_006176705.1. Classification (NCBI taxonomy): domain Eukaryota; kingdom Viridiplantae; phylum Streptophyta; class Magnoliopsida; order Arecales; family Arecaceae; genus Cocos; species Cocos nucifera. The sequence continues at coordinate 52,812 of QRFJ01001797.1, forward strand.
TTTTATTATTTTATAAAATAATATTTTATTCTTTTTTTTTCTTTCTTCTTGTTTTCATACCTTCTACATACCCGCTAATGCTGTCGCACCTTCCTTGTTGCCCCACCATGATTGTCCTTCTTTTTTGGCAAACGTCAATCTCAATCACACCCTCGCCCCTTTCCTTCTTTTTATACCTTTTTCACGTCCGTCGGTGCCGTCCCACTACTCTCCTTTTCTTTCGGTAAATATCAATCTCGATCACACCTCCTGGTGTCCTTGTAATACCGCCGTCGCTAATGCCACCACTGAAGAAAAAAAAGAAACTTCCTCTCTTCTTTTCTTTTTTCTTTCTTTTATAAAATAATATTTTATTATTTTTTTCTTCTTTCCTATTCTCATACCTTCTTCGTGCCTGCCAGTGCCATCCTACCATAGTTTTTCTTCTCTCAGCAAATGCCTATCTCGATTACACCCCCTCTCACTTTTTTTCATATCTTCTCCAAACTTTTGGAGGCTATTAAATGTAGAGATTTGGCTTTCAAATCAATGGAGTACCATACTCTATTTATAGATAATTTATTAGGTTTAATCTAATCTGATCTAATGGATCGATTCAGATCTCAAAATACATTATTTTTAAAAAATAATAAAATATTATTTAAAAAAATAAATTAATATATTATTATTTTTAAAATTAAAAATATACGTTATCTTTTTAAAATAATAATAAATAGATATTTCTAAAAAATAATATTATTATTTTTATAGTATTTTATTTTTTAAAAAATATTTTTTATCGCTTATCTCTCCCATATTTTTATTTTTAAATATTATATTTTTAATTTTTTAAAATATTATTTTATTATAATTTTAAAAAAAATTAATTTCATATGGTACAACTAGAATCATCTGAGATGCTAAGGTGGTAACACCATAATACTCCTTCATAGAGTATTATTTTATATATAATTGATATTTTAGTTTTTTAAAATAATATTTTTTTATGTCTTATCCCTCTCCTATTTTTATATTTAAAATATTATATTTTTTAAATTTTTAATAAAAATATTATTTTTAGAATAATAAATTAGTATGTTATTATTTTTTAATTAAAAAAATATATGTTATCTTTTAAAAATAATAATAAATTAATTTTTTTTAAATATTATTATTATTTTATAGTATTTTATTTTTTAAAAAAATAATATTTTTTTAAAAATATTTTTTATCTCTTATCCCTTTTCTATTTTTATTTTTAAAATATTATTTTTTTAATTTTTTAAAATATTCAGTATTGGTGTCGTCAGTGCTACCACTAAAGAAAAAGGGAGAAACTTGTTCTCTCTCTTTTTTTAATAAAATAATATTAAATTATTATTTTTTCTTCTTTCTTTCAGTTCTCATACTTTCTTCGTGCCCACTAGTGCTGTCCCACCACATCTCTCCTTCTTTCTCAGCAAATGCCGATATCGATTGTACCCCGATCTCCTTTTACTTCTTCTCATACCTTCTCTAAACCTTCGAAAGCTATTAAATATAAAGATTTGACTTTCAAATCGATGGAATACCATATTTTATTTGTAAATAATTTATTAGATTTAATCTAATCTAATCTATTGGATCGATTCAGATGTCAAAATATATTATTTTTAAAAAATAATAAAATTATTATTTTTTAAAAAATAAATTAGTATATTATTATTTTTAAAATTAAAAAATGATATGTTATCTTTTTAAAATAATAATAAATAAGTATTTTTAAAAAATATTATTATTATTTTAATAGTATTCTATTTTTTAAAAAATAATATTTTTTAAAAATAATTTTTACCTCTTATCACTCTCCTATATTTATTTTTAAAATATTATTTTTAAATTTTTTAAAATATTATTTTATTATTATTTAAAAATAATATTTTGGTCCACATGGTACAAGAAAAGTCATATAAGATGCTGAGGTGGCAATACCACAATACTCCTCCATAAAGTATTATTTTATATATATAATATATGTGATATTTTATTTTTTAAAATAATATTTTTAAATAATATTTTTTATCTCTCATCCCTCCCTTACTTTTATTTTTAAAATATTATTATTTTTTAATTTTTTAGTAAAAAAATATTTTTAAAATAATAAACTAGTGTGTTGTTATTTTTTAAATTAGAAAATGTTATGTTATCTTTTTAAAATAATAATAAATTAGCATTTTTTTTTAAAAAATATTATTATTATTTTTATAATATTTTATTTTTTAAAAAATAATATTTTTTAAAAAATTTCATCTCTTATCCCTTTCTTATTTTTATTTTTAAAATATTATTTTTAAAATTTTTTAAAATATTCAGTACCATCATCGTTAGTGTCACCATTAAAGAAAAAAAGAGAAACTTTCTCTCTTCTTTTTTTTTTATAAAATAATATTTTATTATTTTTTTCTTCCTTCTTATTCTCATACCTTCTTTATGTCCATCGGTACCACCCCACCATAACTTTCCTTCTCTTTCAACAAATATTGATCTCGATCGTACCCTTCACTCTCACTTTTTTTTTATACCTTCTTCAAACTTTCGAAAGCTATTTAAATATAGAGATTTAACTTTTAAATCAATAGAGTACCATGCTCTATTTATAGATAATTTATTAGGTTTAATCTAATCTGATTCAATAGATCGATTTAGATCTCGAAATATATTATTTTTAAAAAATAATAAAAATATTATTTTTAAAAAATAAAATTATATATTATTATTTTTAAAATTAAAAATTGATATATTATCTTTTTAAAATAATAATAAATAAATATTTTTAAAAAATATTATTATTATTTTTATAGTATTTTATTTTTTAAAAGTAATATTTTTTTAAAAAAAATATTTTTTTATCTCTTATCCCTCTTCTATTTTTATTTTTAAAATATTTTTTTAAATTTTTTATAATATTATTTTATTATTATTTAAAAATAATATTTTGGTTCTATATGGTACAACTAAAGTCATCTGAGATGCTAAGGTGGCAACACCATAATACTTCTCAATAGAGTATTATTTTATATATATAATATATATTTTATTTTTAAAATAATATTTTTTAAATAATATTTTTTTATCTCTTATTTCTTTCCTACTTTTATTTTTAAAATATTATTTTTAAAAAAATTAATAAAAATATTATTTTTAAAATAATGAATAAGAATATTATTATTTTTTAAATTAAAAAATGATATGTTATCTTTTAAAATGATAATAAATTAGCATTTTTATAAAAAAAATTATTATTATAGTATTTTATTTTAAAAAATAATATTTTTTTAAAAAATATTATTCATCTCTTATTTTTTCTCTATTTTTATTTTTAAAATATTTTTTAATTTTTTAAAATATTATTTTATTATTATTTAAAAATAATATTTTGGTTCTATATATCATAATAATTTTTTATAGAGTATATATAATAGATAATAAAAATAATAGATTGGGATGTGACGTGAGAAGGGGAGGCGTGGAGGAGTTAGCATGCGTGGGAGAGTGGGGGCCGCGTGAATCCAAAAAAGAGTGCGTTGAGAACTTATGTTTATTTATAGATGAGAAGGTGAGACGTGAGAGGAAGAGCGGCGTCGGGAGTCGCATGGAACAAGGAGACTTGGGCCATGCATGAAGGGAGTTAACCACATGAACTAGGAGGGCGTGAATGATTTTGGGAAGAGGTCGAGGGCCGCTAGGAGTCTTTTAGCGTGAAGGAGAGAGACTTGAGTGGAGAATTAATTGAGAAAGGGTGGGGCTATGTGAGAATTTATGGAGTCTTGGGCCACGTGGAGGAGTTGGGGCTTGGGTGGCATGGAGCTCACGCGAAGACTTGCATGACAAAGAATGGAGCAGGGCGCATTTGTGGAATGGAAGAAATTTTTAGATAGGCTCATATAAATTTTTTTTTTATGAATTTTGATTAGCTATTTTTTATATTATTGGGGGTGAATTCGTGCCTGCCAAATTTGACCAAATATTTGATTACTGAATGATCCATTCGATAGCAACGATCGAAATTGATCCTTGACCGAATTTGTAAGCTTTCTTCAGATTTTGCCCAGAGTTCGAATGGCTGAGGTGGCTGAGCTCCTTCACCTTAGATAGTCAGATTTCTACTGAACTTTTCCATCGATCGAATTTTTTTTGAACTTCTCCTTCGACTGGACTTCTTCACCTCTTAGATTTCTTCCGAACTCCTTCTGTCGAACTTCTTTTGAACTACTTCCAGTTGTCCAGAAGGATCTGAGCATTAGCTTTCAATACGGTGAATGACAACCTACGCATGGTTGATCATGAGAACCTCCAAGCTCCTTTGGAACAACATCAGTGAGAAACGCTCCATTGCCTACAGCCGTCTCATTCAAACTTCAGCTGGCGCATCACGATAACAGACACTATCCTCTGTAACAAACCTCACGTGACCTGAATGGCTCACTACTCACAGTCGCAGATGTCACCATCAGTTTGTTATAGGTTCCATTTATAAAAGGGACCCTCCAGATATATTTTCTCTAAGCTCCCTCTTCCATCCCAAAACTCTGCTACTTTTTCTACTGAGCATTCTATTTTTGTTGGCCGAAAGAATTGACTTGACCATCGGAGGGTCTTGCCAGAGCCATCCCTCCTTCGATTTGAACTTTTTTTGTAGGTCCCGACGGCGACCTTGGCTTCTCCAGCTCCAGCCAGTTCCAACGTCAATCAGATTCTGTACCAACAAGATTGACGTTAGAGGAAGGACCCTCTTTCTCTTGAGGTTTTCTTGTTCTTAAAGAAGCGCTCAGCAGAGATCTCTCTTCTTCTTCCTCGGAGTCCTTCTTCTTCCCCAGCCGATTTCACGAGGATGCCTCCCCAGAAGGCCTCGACTCGACAGTCAACCGCCTCCGCAATCAGATCTCATCCAGATCTGCCCGCTCCTGTCTCATCTCCGACATCTCAGGTTCCACCTGGCAATAATGGTGGATGCAGAATAATTCAATCTTCTGGTCCAGTAGGTTCGTTGTCTTATTGAAGCAATGTAGGCCATGCAGCAGCAGTAGCCTTCGGCACTAATTCAGTCGGAGCAGGCTTCTCCAAAACCTCTGGACCCAGTCTGGGGGCGACCGACTTGGGCGAGTCGGTCGATAACTTTCGAAAAAGAGAAGCAGAGGATAGAGAGCCCCTGCTCCGATCATGATTCAACCCCTGGGGGGACCTTGCCTCCATTCAGCCAGAAGACTTTGGAGATCCATGACCATAAGAATCTCTTGGATTGAAAACTATAAGAAATGAACCAGCGGATCGAAGAACTCCGCCATGCTCCTTCCTCTCACGGTAATGATATCTGCACTGGTCCTCCCTTTCTTCAGAAAATTATGTAGAAATCCATCTCGCTGAACTTCAAGCTTTCCCAGTTCGAGAGCTATGATGGAACTACAAATCTGATCAATCATCTGGAGGCCTTTCAGATAATGATGCTGCTCCACGGTGCACCTGACACCATCCTATGCCGAGCTTTTTCCTCCATCCTGAAGGGAGCAGCTAGGAATTGGTACTTGGCCCTTAAGTTAGGTACTATCTTTTTCTTCGATCAAATGAGCCATCAGTTTGTGGCTTATTTTGTCAACAGCCAATATTCTCGACGAGGCTTGAACTCCCTCATTAATATTAAGCAGAAGGAGGGGGAATCCATACGAGCCTATGTCACCCATTTTAACATTGCTGTACTAGAGGTCCAAAACTTGGACCAATCTATCGCACTGACCGCACTGAAGGATGGCTTTCAGAAGAATGATCTACTGTTCTCCTTTGAAAAGAAGTATCCCAAGGATTTTGCTGATATGCTGGCTCGGGCTGAAGGTTACGCCCGAGCAGAAGAGACCTTCAAGGCCAAGGATAGTGAAGCCGTTGAAGAGCAGCAAGCGGATGAATCAAGTACCCGCTAGTAGTGAAAAGTCAAGTGAAGCTCCATCGTGCTTCCGATCTTCTCCTCAGACTCGAAGACAAAGAAGACCGGATAGAAGGGCACGATGGGGCTCCCCCCTCAGAAGGTTCCATAACTATGCTCTCCTCAATGCTCTGAAAACTCAGGTGCTGATGGAAATCAAGAAGCAGCTGTCGAGGCCGAAGAGGATGCGCACACATCCTAACAACCGTAATCCCAATAAATACCGCCTCTACCATTGTGACCACGATCACGATACTGAGAGTGCATTAAGCTCCAAGATAAGATCGAGGAGCTTATCAGGTGGGGCAGGCTTGGCCAGTTCCTATGACATCGATCTGAAAGATAGGAAGATCGGCCAAGGATGCTACCGCAATCAGAGCCATCGAGGAGGAAGGAGCAACAAGGAGATCAGCCCCCACTTGGCATTATCAACACCATCTCTAGAAGACTTCGGTAGGAGGAGATCGGTAGATTTGGGTGACCGACAAAGAGACAGAGAAGTGAGGAGCTCCTAACTTTCACTGAAGCTGATACATAGGAAGTTCAATTCCCGCATAACGATATGATTGTAATTACTTTAAATATTGCAGACTATGATGTATGCCACGTCCTTGTTGATAATGAAAGTTCTGTCGATATTTTATTTTATGATGCTTTCTCCAAAATGTCTATATCTAATAGCTGGCTTGGACCAATGAACTATCCATTGGTAGGCTTCACTGGTAATGCAATATCAGTTGAAGGCATAATAACTTTGGTTGTGGCTGCAGGACAATATCCGAGATAGTCCAAGGCACAGGTGGACTTTCTGGTAGTAAAAGCTCCATCGCCTTACAACGCAATTCTCGATCGACCTGATCTAAATGCACTTCGGATAGTGGTGTTGACCTACTATTTGAAAATGAAGTTTCCAACAAACTATGGGATCGAAGAAGTCAGAGGAGATCAAGCTCTAGCAAGACAATGCTATTCAATCATCTTGTAGAGGGATGAGCAGTCAGATTCTTGTCCGATTAATGGGTTGGATGTCCACGACGATCTAATTGACGAGCGGGGTGAGCCTATGGAAGATCTTATTTTCGTCTCACTAAATGATGAAAATGCGGAGCATGCGGTACAGATTGGCTCCAACCTGGTGAAAGAGATACGAGAGTAGCTTGTCATTTCTGCAGAGGAACGTAGATGTTTTTGGTTGGATCCCTGATGACATGCCCCAAATAGATGCTGAAGTCATGGAACATCGTTTGACTGTTGATCCCAAACATCGATCGGTGAAGGAGAAGATGCACAGCCATGCCCCAGAGAGACAGAAAGTAATTGCAGAGAAAGTTGACAAGCTCCTCAAGGCCGAATTCATTCGAAAAATCAACTATCCAAACTAGGCCTCCAACGTCGTGCTCATCAAGAAGGCGAACGATAAGTAGAGAATGTGCATAGACTTCAAAACACTGAATAAAGTCTATCCGAAAGATAGCTCCCCTCTATTCAGGATTGATCAGCTAATGGATGTAACCTTGAGCCACGAGCTCCTCACTTTCATGGATGTCTTTTTCAGCTATAATCAAATTCAGATTGCACCAGAAGATGAGGAGAAAATTATTTTTATTACTGAGCGTGGTTTTTACTATTACAGGGTTATGTCTTTTGAACTCAAAAATGTAGAAGCAACATACCAGCATCTGGTCAATAAAATCTTCAAGAAGTAGATCGACCGTAACATGGAGGTATATATAGATGACATGCTTGTTCAAGAGCCGAGCTTCAATAAATCTCATCACCAATCTTGAAGAAACCTTCAGCGCATCCTTAGGTGATATAAGATGAAGTTAAACCCGACCAAGTACGTCTTTGGTATGACTTCAAAAAAGTTTTGAGATTCATGGTGTTCGAGGCACAGAATTAAAGCAAATTCAGAGAAGATTCGAGCCATTCAAGAGATGGCTGCTCTAAGATCAATTAAAGAAGTTCAGCGCTTGATCAGAAAAGTGGCAGCCCTGAACCTGCTTTCGTATCAAGAGTCGGTCGAGCGATACATGCCCTTCTTTCAAGTCCTAAAGTAGTTGAAGAACTTCTACTGAATGACAAAGTGCCAACAGATATTCGAATAACTCAAGAGCTACCTTGGTTTGCCCCTCGCTGTTGGCAAAGCCCGAATTCAGAGAGGAATTATTTTTATACCTAGCGATCTCCCCAGTGGCCCTTGCGGTAGTTCTAGTCAAAGAAGAGGCGAAAGTACAGAGGCCAATCTACTACATAAGCCAAGTCTTGAGGGATGCCGAGATCAGATATACTAAGTTAGAAAAACTAACTTTTGTCCTACTAGTTACAGTCCGAAGACTTTGACCTTACTTTCAAGGGCACACCATAATCCTCCTTACTGATCAACCAATCAAAGCAGTTCTTCATCGAATGGATGCCTCTGAAAGAATAGCGAAATGAACAATAGAGCTCATCAAGTTTGACATCAACTACCAGCCTCGGCCATCGATCAAAGTCTAAATTCTGATAGATTTTATAGTTGAATGCACCATTTCGGATGAAGCCGAGCCTAAACAGAATGAAGTCGATATTCCCTGGTTACAATCGAATTCCTCTGAAGAAAGAGTCAACCTCCCTGAAGAATTCTGGGTCCTATATGTAGACAAGCTTCATCCAATATTTCTGGTGCAAGCACAGGACTGATCTTGGTTAGCCCAGAAGGAGTCGTCGTCGAATATGCACTGCGCTTTGAGTTCTTTCGCGACTAATAATGGGGACCAAATATGAAGCTTTGATTGTAGGGTTAAGGATTCGCTGAAAAATTGAAAATAAATCGACTCCAAGTCTATAGTAATTCTCAATTGGTGGTCGAACAAATTAATGGTTATTATGAGGCTCGAGAAGAAAGCATGATAAAATATCTCGAAAAAGTGAAGAGCTTGACTCCGATCTTCAATAGTTTTGGCATCAAGCAGATCCTAAGAGCGAAAAACACTAGGGTCGATCTTTTCTCAAAGTTGGCAACATTGGCCCCAACTGAGCTACCCAGGAAGGTCTTCTTTGAAGTCCTGAAATATCTAAGTTTGGAAGAACAACAGTCTGTAATGCAGATCGACCATGAGCCATGTTAGATTGATCCATTGGTTGCTTATCTTAAAGATGAAGCTCTTCCTCATGATCTGAAAGGAGCTCGAAAACTCAAAAATTAAGCCTTCCTATATGTTCTGTATGAAGGCAGGTTGTATAAAAGTACATATTTCTTATCGCTCTTGAGATGTCTCAGACCTTCAGAAGTCGACTTTGCATTATGAAAAAGTGCATGAAGAAATCTGTGGAAAGTCATGTAGGGACCAAATTCCTTATCATACAGATTACTTCGGCAGGATTACTATTGGCTGACCTTTATACTATGATTCTATAGAGTATGTTAAAAAATGTGATCGCTATCAGAGAAATGCAAACATTCAAAAGTAGCCAGCTTTTGAACTTACACCCCTGAGTGCCCCTGTAGCCATTTGCTCAGTGGGGGATAAGACATACTCAAGCCTTTTTCCATGGCACCGGGACAGCGTAAGTTTTTCTTGGTGGCAATAGATTATTTCACAAAGTGGGTCGAAGATGAATCTCTAGCAAAAATCACTGAAGTAAAAGTGCAGAACTTCATCTGAAAGTCGATCATTTGTAGATTTAGCTTATCTCGAACCCTCATAATAGATAATGGATGGTAGTTTGTTAGAGCAAGATTTATCAAATTCTATGAAGATTTGAACATCTTTCACTATTTTACATCAGTAGCCCATCTACAGGCAAACAACGAAGCCAAAGTAACAAACAGAACCCTACTATAGGATATCAAAGCAAGACTTAAAAGAGCAAAGAAAACTTCGATGGATGAACTCTATCATGTGCTCTGGGCATACTGAACTACCTAAAGATTGCCGACTGAGAAGATCCCATTTGTCTTATCTTTCGGAACAAAAGCGGTCATCCCAATAGAACTCAAACTTCCATCAGTATGAGTCATGGCATTCAGTGAGCAGCATAACTCATAGAATCTTAGGACTAACCTCGACTTGTTGGAGAAAAAAAGAAAAAAAGCTAAAGTTCGGATGGCAGCCTATAAGCAAAAGGTAGCTCGTTACTATAACTCTAAAGTCAAAGGCAAAACATTCAAAGTGGGAGACTTGGTACTTCGGCGAGTGGCTGTTTCACAATCTCAAAATCAAGAAAAGCTTTCTCCAAATTGGAAAGATTCATATGAAGAAGAGGAGGTCATTTGGCCCAGAACTTATCGTTTGAAGGAGCTTGGAGGAGCAATACTCCCACAGCCTTGAAATTCAAAAAATTTAAGAATGTACTATCAGTAATTCGCCTTCAAATAAAACTCCTCTATTTTAATATGAATATTTTTGTTGCAAAAATCATATGATGATGGAGAATAACTCTCCGAAATAATAAAAAATGATCATATTAGGAACAGGAGAAGAACCTCATCCTAACATGAGCAAAATCGAAGGTCTCATTAGTCTAAGACGAGATGAGGAAAGAGGTCCTGACAATGGTGCTAATGTGCCCCTATAGCCATGTTAGGAATAGGATGAGGACCTCATCCTAACATGAGCGAAGTCGAAGGGCTCGTTAGTGTTAGACGAGATGAGAAAAAAGAATCTGACAATGATCCTAATGTACTCCTACAATCATGTTAGGAACAGGAGGACCTCATCCTAACATGAGCAAAGTCAAAGGCCTCATTAGTCTAAGATGAGATAAGGAGAGAGGTCTTTGACAATGGTCCTAATGTATTCCTACAGCTATATTAGGAATAGAAGGAGGATCTCATCCTAACAAGAGCAAAATTGAAGATCTCGTTAGTCTAAGATGAGATGAGGGGAGAGATCCTGATAATGATCCTAATGTGCCCCTACAATTATATTTGGAATAGGAGGAGGACCTCGTTCTAACATGAGCAAAGTTGAAGGTCTCGTTGGTTTAAGATGAGATGAGGGATGAGGTTCTAACAACGATCCTAATGTGCCCCTACAGCCATAATTAGGAACAGGAGGAAGACCTCATCCTAATGTGAGCAAAGTCGAAGACCTCATTAACTTAAGATAAGTTGAGGGGAGAAGTCCTGACAATGGCTCTAATATCTTCCTACAGTCGTGTTAAGAACGGAAGGAGAACCTTGTCTTGATATAAACAAAGACCTCCAATTACTTAAGATAGGAGGAAGGACCTCGTCTCAATGAAAGGACAAAAAAAATTAATGGAGTAGAACATGAAAGGATAAATCCATCCTAACATAGGTGAAAAATCTTTGGTTATGAAAAGATATGAGAAAAACTACTTTTTCGATAATCACTTCAACGAAAGTCAAAGCAGAAGAAAGAAATAGAAAAATCAACAGGCACAGAATACAAACAATGCAAAAAGATTATCGGAGAGAATATTCCTTCATTAAAATTGAAGCTCATTACAAAGTAAAGGTCCACGAGATCATGTACAAAATAGAAAAAAGAAAAAATGATAAAATCCTAAAGAAATTTGGAACCCTCAGACTTCGGACTGTCTACCTCCGTCATCATAAAAGACTGCTTTAGCCTAAGGATTTCCTCCTCAAGCTTCTTCTTCTTATATAGACCATCTATCTACATTCTGTTAACATGTCCGAACTTGTCCTCAAGCTTCCGCCGCTGTTTTTTTAGAACCTTCGACTCAACCTCAGCATCCTTAATGGCTTGCTGCTCGTACGATAACTGGATCCTCAATCATTGAACCTCGGTCTTCTCCCTCCCCACCGCTTTCGAAAGCTTGCCTAGAGTCCTCGTTAAGGAGACAACCTGCTCTGATCCCTCGCTTGCGCTAGATTGATGACGGTCATCGATTTATTTTTGGAATCGGATTACCTCACTATCAGCAGCACGAAGTCTCTGCTCAAGCTGGGATATCCTCTCACTCCAATCCAACCGGTAGGTATCATAAGTGAGCTCGACATCATACAGTTACTTCTGAAGCATGGTGAACCTCTTCGACCAATCCCACTCATATCGAGCCTTGTCGGTAGACCATGGCGAGCTCTCCTTCAGTAGATGGATTTTCTCTTTCACCATCTTAAGATCAGCTTTGAGAGAGCTAATCTTTGCTATTAGTGCCCAAGATTTATCACTGACATTTTTCTTAAGCTCGACGATCTTCTTCTCAAAACTGTCTTTTCGGATGCTGAAGCTCACGGAGTCCTTCATGTGTAGATTACGGAGGCGAGTGACCTCTTTAGTCGCCTTCGAAGTATTCCTCTGAGAAGTTTGAAGGTCGTCCTCTATCCTCTTCAACTTTTTCTTCAGATGGTGTAGTTCCTTCTTTAAGCATTTTATTAGAGGTCTCAGCGGAACTCCCTGAGGTAAGGGATCGACGTCGACTGGGGATAGCAGGTTATGACTCTGATTATTGGAAGGATTCTAGATAACATATGGCACAACACCAATATAAGAAAAGGCATGGATAAAAGTAAGTTCACTTTTATTTAACTAAAAACTTTCAGATATAAATAAATAAAATAAAATAAAATAATAATATACAACTATCAAAGACCCCCGACCTCTGGAGGAAAAGCAGTGGGGGAGCTCGACACTCCAAGGACAGTCGCAGGCTCAAAAGCGGGTTCGACCAGCACTTCGATAGCGACCTTAGGCTCCTACGTGGGCTTGGGCACCTTGGCAATGGGCTCAGAGGAGTCGGGGACCACTTCAGCGATAGAGGAGTCAGCTACAGCTCCGGATGGCCCTGCTTCTTCGTCAGACTCCTTTTTCAGGAAGCTGAGGTCAAGCTCAGAAAACCTTCGGGCCACCCTGCCTTCACAGAGTTCGAAGCCCTTTATGAACGCTTTCTAGCCGAATGCGATGTTCAAGTCCTTCATTTCGTAGGAGACTTTGAACTCCTCCATGGCTCCGACTGCTACCTCCGAAGCGGACTTTGACATTTAAGCCTCTAGCTTGGCGACTCTGGTCTCGGCCTCCTTCCATTTTCCCTCCTCCAGGACCAATGCGGTCTTGAGCCTCAGTCGAGATGAGCTCCTTCTTCCAAAGCACCCCCCAGAGGTTCTCATTTTCTGCCGCCTTCTCCTCCACTAAGGCGCTCAACCTCGGTGACCTTTCCTTGCAAGTTATCGACCTCGATCCGAAGGTCCCCCTGGACCCTCAATGCTTCCGCCTCCTGGTGATTTATCCTCTTGAGGTGGACCAATATGTGATGGTTCGACTGCCATGGATGAGTTACAGCAAGATAAAAAGCAATAGTGATAAATACATATATATGATAAAAGAGAAATGCGGCAAGATGACTACCTTGAGGAAGGTTCCAAGAGATTTTTAGATGAACTACGTCTGATCGAGATTGGCTAGGTGGTCTACCTCTCCAGGCATGGCAAACTTATCGATTAGATCCTAGATGATCTCCAGATTGCCGAAAGGGTCCGCCCCCAGATCATCACCACTGCTATCGCTCGACCTGCCCGGATGAGCCTTTTGGATCACCTTCATGATGGCGGCCCTCTTCTTCTTCTTATCATCTCCGATCCCTCCTATCCTCTCGGTGAGGGGCTTCCGACACCGGCCCTCCAGCATGGAGGCCCGGGGGTGCGGGAGGCTGAGGGCCCTCACCTCCGACATTGCCCCCAATGATTGAAAGGACCTCGATGCTCGGAGTGACTTCGGGAGCGGTCGTAGGGGTATACGAGACCTCGGAGCTAGGACCGCCGACCTTCACCCTTTTTGAGCTTTTCGCTTGGAGCCACCTCCTTTCTCGTCTTGGCATAAAGGCCCTTGGCGAGCCTCTCGACGACATCAGAGTCTATTTATGCAGTAAAGAAAGAATCATGATCAACCGAGGTATGCATCAAATTTCATAAGAGTCCATACATGTATACAAATACGTTTAATACCGACAAGATCAAGAGGGCTCAGGCCAAGGTTAAATAAGGTCTATTCCTTCAAAAGCTCGGAGAGATTGGGAGCTCGGTACGCCTTGAGTCTGTTAGAAGACTCGAGGTTGACTTCGTCTAAGCTAGGAGCTCGACGGACGGATTTTCTAAGCAAACCCTAGGGAGGAAGGTCAAGCAACAAGATGGAGCAACAGACGAAGAAGTATTTCTCCTTTCAGTTATGAATAAAAGAAGGAGCATCTTTCTGTAACCCCTTCTTACCGAACTGAGAGAAGAAGTACCATCAGTCATTTGCGGAAGGATGATGTTTGAAGGTATAAAAATTTTGGAATAGAGAGACTTTCGGCTGAACTTTGGCCAGGTGACAGAAAAAAAGAAAATCGATTACGAACCGAAAGAAGTTCGGTACTACGGAGGCAAAGGAAATGTTCAAAAAGCGAAATAGGGCGATTATAAAGGAAGGAGGTGGAAGTCGAATCCTGGCATGTAAGACTTCAAGATACAAACAAAATCGACCAGTCGAAGGTGAACTGGCATGGTCGTCTGACCCTGGGATCTCAAGGTCATACTCCGGTGGGATGCCATATTGTATCCTGATCAGGGAGAGGTCATTCGAGGTGAGGATGGAAGGGATGGTGTCCGAAATGAAAGACTGATGGGACATGTTCCTAGGCTCAACCTTGGTCAGGAGGGCAGGGTCTAGGAAGGCCGATCCGAGTGAGCTTTAGGAACCGATGGATTGGAAAGTTTTAGAAGACATGCAGATCAAAGTAAATCCCTTGAAAAATCTCGAAAAGCAGGAAAAAAATAAAGTGCAAAAACTTGCACGAAAAAACCGAGAGAATAAGAAGTAAAAAAGATAAGAGTAATTGAAAAGATGTGTTGAGGGATGACTTAAGCTAGTTAAGAATGACAAAAGAATGATGAGGGTGGTGAAAATCGGACGGAGGAATGCTCGAAACTAGGAAAGATGAAGAGAGGGATTGAAGATCTCGGACAGAAAAAGAATGGGTGCCAAAGGAAGAAGAAGACTTAAGCAAGAATGGATTTTGGAGGTAGGAGAAGGTCTTAAATAGCCAAGGAGAGCCCGAGATGGTTATGATGACAGATCTTGTTCGGCCAGACCGCGAGTGCCACGTGTCCCACTCATCATGGTAGAGTGATGGCTATGGGCGAATCCTTAGTTGTACCGCGCCTGGGATAGTGTTGCAATGGGAAACTCGAAGGACCGTCTTCTCGAACTCATTTTAAATTTAAAGAGCTTCGATGCCGGTGTGGTAAACATCAAAACGTCTCATCTCGACGAGCACGGAAAACTAAAAAGAACTCCGATAGCTACATCTACACTTTCTTTCTTCAAACTTCAAACTCGAAAGTGGGGAAACTATTATTGGGGGCGAACCCGCGTCTGCTGAAGTTTAGCCAAATATCTGATTGCTGAATGATCCAGTCCGGTAGCGATGATCGAAATTGATCCTTGACCGAATTCGCAAGCTCCCTCCAGTCTTCGTCGGGATGAGTTCGAATGGCTGAGGTGGTCAAGCTCCTCTGCCCCAGACGGTCAGACTCCTTCCGGACTTCTCCACCAGTCGAACTCCTTTCGGACTTCTCCTTCGACTAAACTTCTCCACCTGTTGGATTCCTCCCGGACTCCTCCTTCTGTCGAACTTCTTCTGAACTACTTTCAATTGCCCAAAAGGATTTGAGCACTGACTCTCAATACGGTGAATGATGACCCACGCATGGTTGATCATGAGAACCTCCAAGCTCTTTTGAAACAACATCAGTGTGGGACGCTCCATCACCTACAGCCGTCCCATCTGAACTTCAGTTGGCACATCACGACAACAAACATTACCCTCTGTAATAAATCCCACATGGCCTGAATGGCTCACTACTCAGCAGTTGCGACTGTCACCATCAGTTTGTTACAGGCTTCGTCTATAAAAGAAATTTTTCAGATATATTTTTTCTAAGCTCTCTCCTCCATCCTGAAATTCTGCTACTTTCTCTGCTGAGCATTTCATTTCTATTGGCTGAAAGAGCTGACTTAACCGTTGGAGATTCCTGTCGAAGCCATCCCTCCTTCGATTTGGACTTCTTTTGCAGGTCTCGATGATGACCTCGGCTTCTCCAGCTTTAACCAATTTCGGTATCAACCAAATTCCACATCAACATATCTCATAATTAATTATGATAAATAAAAATTAATAATTAATTGATGTGTAAATTTATCATTGATTTTATTAATGATAGAATGAGCCTATCTAATAATTTTTCATCAAATGGCGTGGGGGTCTTGGATAGATATAACGTGAGGGAAGTTGGAATAAGAGGAATTATCGTGAAGGCTTGCATTGGAAAAGAGTTGGGGACTTGACTGCCTGAAAGATCATGGAAGCATGATCGGGCGCATGACATTCCTTTTAGCGTGGAGCATTGGGCTTGGGATGTAATAATTTGGAGTGGCACATTGATTATCTGTTGAGGTATCATAAAGCTTGATTTTTGAATCTTAGAGATGGTTTCTAGATTCTTGATGATGATTAATCCTTGAGTTGATTATTTGATTTATTTGAATCTAAACCAAATTGAATCTTTTTTTACTTGTACCAGCCTAATCTATCAATTACCTACAAAATAAATTAAAAAATACCAAATTTCAACTAATAAAAATTAATTAATATAAATTAAATATTTTAATATTATAATTAATTTATTAATTAATGAGTGTAAGTCATTTTTGACTCATAATTAATATGGGATTAATGATGTTCTTCCTCCTATTAGAACCACGGTACTTTGTAATATGTTAACAATTGCATGTTCTTCTTGTTGGTGTAGATAATTTGCTAAATACATCCTCCAAAATGGCAATGTTGGAAATGTAATTACATTCAAGGATGGAAACATGCCACTTGGTTTACATCATAGGAATTCTGTTGTTTAGTAGTTCTTGAATCTAATGCACCGAATGATTATGAGATAGTTAAGTATAATACACAACCATGTTAAGGAAAAAAATATATTAGCATCTATTATGGGAAGTTACTTTTTTGTCTGGTTATTGTAAATTTATCTTTTTTTTTTTTTGTTAATAAAATTTAAAACTCAGCTTGTATGTGAAAACTTACCATAGTTCACCTTATGGGTTGCCAAAGGAGCATACTGTACGATATTGTTAAGGTGGATTTTACATATTGAACTCTGCATGCATCTCATGAATTATTTCATGCAAAAACGTCCAAGTCGTTGCACCGAGGGACAATCAAAACAATGCAAGCACAGGTGGTACTTTGCAATGAATGTGCAATATTTTTGTACAATGTTTATTGTGAGCATGTCTTCATAACATATGAATGAGAAGGTGGAATCTTACTTTTCTGAGATTATACCATAGGGATTTTGTTCAATGCTCAATTAATTCTCGTCATCATTTTTTGTAATCTACCATAATTTTTTATAACTGACATCAGTGGATGATGTTTATTTGTTATTTAGTGCCAGTATTTTATTCATTCTTCATAATTTTATTTTAATCAAAATTATTACGATGGTAACATAAACATCTTAAATTATTCGATCGATATCTGAAACATTTCGGCTCAGCTCAGGGACATCGACGTGCTGGGATTAAGAAAGTTACCATAATATTCTTCGAGCCAGAGATCAGCCCTCGACAGGAGATCCAAGCCATTTTATTCGGAAACAGCTCGGATAACGTCTAAAACTTTTGAATCACCTCGGATGAGTAGCTCATTTGCATTCTCAACAATCCATCTCGCGGACCGTCGGTGATCTAGTTGTGATCCAGCTGCGAATGAGCTATTTTCCACTCAGCTTAGAATCTCATGAGCGGATAAGGCATCCCCATCCTACCAATGACGATCTTCCCATTCTGAAAATGTGGCCTAATCTCGTCACGATGTTATTAACATCCCGAAATAGGTGGAACGACATAACAACCATAAAAGACTTTCCCTATAAATATCACAAACCTTGATGACCCAGGTAAGTAAGAAATTCTTTTTAGAGAACTCATTGTTGTTCATTTATTCTTTACTGACTTGAGCGTCGGAGGATCCTCGTTGGAGTCAAATCCTCTGGCCTGGACTTAATTTGCAGGTCACTCCAGCACCTCCTGTGAATAGCTGACCGCTCCGCTTTTGAAGCATACAGTTTTTAGCAACAACAACTAGAGGAAGGGCCAATCTCTTGAAAATGTCATCCAAGAAAGCATCATCACGTCTTAACGACGTCGTAGATGCTACCACTTCTCAACAAGCTAATCTTTGGGCTAATGATTATATTCAGCCCCCAGTGGTAGAAGGTTTTTCACCGGCTCAACCAGTTTCTATTACGATGGACTAGTTCAACCTGCTCCTCTAGCAAGTGCAGACTCTAGCGGCCACCGTTCAAGCGATACAGACTGCATTCGCACATCCTCCAATGGCACCATAGTCGAGCCAGGCTGCCCTTGGATCTTTTTCTATGGTGCAACCTGTTCTCTCTCCGGCGGTTCTGGCCACGCTCCCAACTATGGCATCACTTCAACCGCCAATCTCGTAGCCGCAGCAGCAAGTCGAGCCTCCTTGGGCGCCTTTTTTGAGCCCAAAAAGAAAGCAGACCCACCGACAATCTCCTAGCCCACAGTCTGGGCATGACTCAACTCCCGATCGCCGCTCTCCTCAACAATCTAAGGCGTGTACCGTCCAAAATTTAATCATTGAAAAGAAGCTTCAAGAGTTCGACAAGAAGCTTAAAGCTCTAAATAAAGCTTCTTCCTTTCGACCCTATGATGGGTTCAGCGGTGAGCTCCTCTTTGATGAGAAGATTATGAAAGAGTTGCTGCCACTAAACTTTAAGCTGCCCCAGCTCGAAACTTACGATGGCTTCTGACCCTGTCGACTATATAGAGATCTTTAAGATAGTGTTGCTTTTCCAAGAAGCGTCGGATGCCATTCTTTATCCGGGCGTTCTCCACCACTCTTAAAGGAGCGGCTCAAAAATGGTACTCCAGTCTAAAGCTGACCTCGATCCATTCTTTCAAGGAGCTAAGCCGGTCCTTGGCTATGCATTTCATCAGCAGCGCGGTTTGACTATCTGAATACCATCCGACGAAAGAAGGGAGAGTTGATCCGCTCTTATGTGAGCCGCTTCAATGCGGCAACTCTGAAAGTCCATGACCTAGGTCATTTGGTCGCGATGACCGTCTTTATGGGAGGATTACTGAAGAATGACCTGAAGAGATCGTTAATAAAGTCCTTTCCTCAGGACTATGCTAGTATACTGGAGCGGGCCAGAAAGTATATAAACATTGAAGAAGATTTTGCTAAGGATACTCCTGCCAATGCTATTCTAGCAGGATCAAGTAAGGAGCACCTCCTGTTGAAGAAGGAGGTTTATTGCCAATGCTCCAGATCTTCGCCCAGGAAGCAGAAGGGTGGAGGTTCATTTTGAAACCATCGATCTCCGAGTCCCTAAAGGAGAGATCAACAACAATCCCCACCGAGGCATTATTATAACTATACGCCTCTAAACACCATCCGGGAGAGATTTTAATGCAAATCCAAAATGACTTCCCTTAGCCTCCAAAGATGCGGATGAAACCTGAGTGCCACGATCTGACGAGGTATTATTTCTACTATCGTGACCACGGTCACGAAATGGAAGATTGCCGCCTCTTTCCCGATGCCATTGAGAGACAGATTCAGGAGGGATGGATAGAGCATTTCATCCATGGGAGAACTCCCCCATGATGATCTCCTTTGAGAGTTCGACAACCGCCTCGTCAACCCAACACCCGCTGTCGATACCTATGCAGGAGGCAGGAGAGCCGATGGCGGTCGAGGAGCAACCTCTCCTCAATGAAATCCATATGATCACTGGGGGATCGTCTGAGGCATCAATAGCAAAGAGATCGAGGCACGAAGACAGACTCAGAGAGGTGATAACTTTCACTGAGTAGGATGCAGAAGGTGTACAACAACTACACAATGACGTAGTGGTTGATTCTCTAAATATTGTAGATTATAATGTACATCGTGTATTCATTGATAATGGAAGCTCAGTTGATATTTTATACTTTTTTGCTTTCTCCCCAATGGGATTCTCTTTTGATCGGCTAAACAAATTTAATACGCCGATTCAAGGATTCTCCAGAAGCTCAGTAATTTTGGAGAAAATAATCAAGCTGCCTATCATAGTGGGCATCCTACCTCAGTAAGTGACCATCCCTATGGACTTTCTTATTCGTAAAGCTTCCCTCAGCCTACAATGCCATCCTCGAACAACCCAATCTTTGGACATTGAGGGTCGTGGTGTCCAGCTATCATCTAACGGTCAAATTTTCGATAACCCATGGAGTGGAAAAGATCTGAGGTGATCAAGTTATGGCACGGTAATGTTTCACCACCAAACTCGAAGTAGAGAAAGAAGTAAAGCCCCAACCTGAACTCCCAATTGGGTTGGACATTCGAGACGAACTGGCGGAAAATCGTGCCAACCATCTAATGAGCTCTTGGAGATCCCACTAATGGAGGAGAATCTCCAGCAAACCATAAAGATTGGTTCATGCCTCGACCAGATAATAAAAGATCAGCTAATTGCTCTTTTACAGGCGAATGCAGACTTTTTTACTTGATCGGCCACAGATATGCCCAGGATCAATCTAGAGGTGATGGCCCACCACTTAAGGATGGACCCATTCATCATCCAATCAAACAAAAAAAATAGAGTTTCACCTCGGAGCGCTAGAAAGCCATTGTTGAGGAGCTGGACAAACTATTCAAGCCAATTTCATCAGAGAGGCAATGTATCTCGATTGGCCAGCAAACGTTGTCTCGATAAAGAAGGTGAATGGGAAGTAGCATATGTACATTGACTTCACCAATCTAAATGAGGTCTGCCCAAAGGATAGCTATCCACTCCCTCGAATTGACCAACTGGTCGATGCCACTTCGGAGCACGAGCTCCTCAGCTTCATGGATTTCTTCTCCGGCTATAACCAAATCTGGATAGCCTCTGAAGATGAGAAGAAAATGGCCTTTATAACTGATCGTGGACTCTTATGTTATAGGATGATGCTCTTTAGATTGAAAAATGTAGGAGCCACATACCAAAGGATAGTAAATAAAATTTTCAAAGACCAAATTAGAGAAAATATAGAGGCTTATGTGGACGATATATTGGTTAACAGCCGAACGATGTCGGACCATGTCGAGGATCTCCGAGAGACTTTTGACACTCTTCGTCGATACCAGATGAAGCTGAATTCTACGAAGTGTGCTTTTGGGGTGACCGTCAGCAAGTTTTTTGGCTTCATGATTTCTTACAGAGGCATCGAGGTGAATCTTGAGAAAATCAAGACAATCATCGAAATGTCACCACCGAAAATAGTTAAAGAGATATAATGCATAATTGGTAAAATAGTCTTTCTTAACAGTTTCGTTTCTAGGTCAGCTGAGAGGTGTCTTTCATTCTTTCAAACCCTCAAATAGTTGAAGGATTTTCAATGGACCTCGGAATGCCAAAAGACTTTCGAAGAGTTAAAGAGATATCTTGGCTCCCCACCTCTACTCACTAAACCACAACAAGGCAAGGAGCTCCTCTCATATCTAGCCATCTCGCCCATAGCCATCAGCACAGTCCCTATCCAAGAAGAAGGATGGCTTCAGAAGCCTATCTATTATGTCAGCAAAGTCCTCCATGATGTAGAGACCAGATATGCTAAACTGAAAAAATTAGTCTTCGCACTGGTCATCGCTTGAAGAAAGCTTCGATCCTACTTCCAAGCCCACACCATGATTTTGCTCATGGATTAGCCAATAAGAGCGGTCCTACATTGCTCGAACACTTTGGATCGGATCACGAAGTGGGCACTGGAGCTCTCTGAACTGAACATACATTATTGACCAAGGCCTTCTATCACAGCTTAGATCCTGACCGACTTTGTCCTCGAATGCACTATCCCAGATGCGGGAGCTCCGAAAGAAAATTCAAAAGACTAGTCGGAAGACACTATAAGTTTGAAAGGCAAAAAAAACACCAGATCAGACCTAGAAAAGAAGTGGACTCTACATGTCAACGGCTCATCGAACTTGTCAAGATCGAGAGCCGAACTCATTCTATCAAGTCTAGAGGAAGAAGTAGCATCATATATTTTATGCTTTGAGTTTTTGACTATCAATAATGAGGAAAAATATGAAGTCTTAATTGCCCGAATGAAGATCGCCAAAGAGACTGGAGCCCAATGCCTGGAGGTCTTCAATGATTCTCAACTGGTGGTCGAACAGATCAAAGAAGAGTATGAAGCTCGATAAGAGAATATGAAGAAGTACCTTTAAAAGGTAAAAGATCTCATTTTTCTCTTTCAATATTTTAACATTCAGCAGGTCCCCAAGGTACAAAATGCTAGAGCCGATGCTCTATCCAAGCCGGCATCCTTGTTGCCCATCAACTTGAATAAAGAGACTTACTTTAAGGTCTTAAAGACTTCGAGTTTAGAGGAGCCCGCCACTGTTCAGCAAATTGATGAAGAATTTTGTTGGATGGATTCTATTCTAAAATACTTGAGGGTAGGAGAGTTGCCATCAGACTGAAAAGAAATTCGAAAGATCAGGAATAAAGCCGCTAGATACGTATTACTCAACAATGAGTTGTATAAGTGGTTTTTCTCTCTACCTCTCCTAAAATGTTTGCGCTCATCTGAAACTGACTGTGCCCTACGTGAAGTCCATGAGGGGATTTATAGAAGTCACCTGGGGGGTCAGTCCTTATCTTATAAGATCCTTCGTCAAGGATGCGTGTGTATTGAACCTCAAACACCAAGGCATGGGAATATATTTATCTTTCGATCCTATTTTTGAATTTATTTACTTTTTAAATAGATGATAGTTCCATGTATTTGGTTTATCAAACCAAATATCCGCCCAACCAATATTTTAACATTTTATTTCCTCAAAACCAACTCTTATTTAGACCAGGATTCTAATTATAATAAAATAAAAATCAAAACCAAAAATGGCTTTTAATATGAATGGCATGCTCATAATATATTTTTCTTTACATTCTAATTCAACATTTAGAACATTCAATGCATTGGGGTGTTAGTCATTCCTTGATCAATATAGGTTACTGGTAGGAGGATAGTGAAGATTTCATAAATCTTCTTACTGTTATAGAGTGGTAATGATTATTAATGTATTCTAATAGATATGACAAGAATTTCAACTCTAGAAGCCTAAAATTATGATCGGACATAAATCCTTCAATGTACCTTTAAAAATCTAGAAAATGTAAAACATCGAATATTCTCAACCAAATATACCTTGATTTCTTTCTTTGCTTGAAAATACTATGCAATTTTATTTATTTCTAAAATTTCGAAAACGATTTTAGCCTTGACCAGAGTAACTCCCCCTTCCCCCTTCCATTGCACTCTGTTCACATCAATGATTTTTAAGGTCCTCAATCTCAAATCAATCAAATTTCATTTCAATATAAATTCCTAAGTAAGAATTTATTTAGAAGTCCCCCAATTTTCTTCCTCGGAGCCGGAGGGGCCAGTCCCCCAGAAACCTATCTGCACGATTGGCAATAGAGTTATCTCCTCCACATTACTAAAAAATCACTCTCGAAGTAGATCTAAGGATAAGTTCTCTTTACTCGGAAATGTTGCGTGAAAAAAGGCTAAATCCCAGTGGGTGTGCACAGATCAGATCGGCGACTCCTTGAATCCCAAATATCCAAAATGATATTTTGAAACTCATGATCAACTGACTACGAAGTTTCAGATTAGTGAAAACTCTTGATCAGAGAAGTTCTCAGATGGTGTGTGAGTGAGAAGAACCCTCAGGAGTTCACAGTCCATATCCTCAGAACTTTAGATCAGCTATCAGCACAGGTAGTAACTCCCTATTGTGTGTGACCGATCTATGGTTTTAAATCCTAAGCCGATTAGCACAAAAAAATTAATTCCGTTGTACCAATTGATAAGTTGAACTACTCTCTAATCTTTAATGTTAGTACCCCAATACATCTGGATAGGTCGAATTTTGTAGCAGATGCCAAAGGGCAACCCATTCCAATTGATTTATGGAATATAGAATTATATGTGTATTAATTTCATCCCTAACACGACTTTCTCTCATTGTAAAGATGAATCCTTTATCCAGTGGTTAGACTGTCAGCCCCTAGATAAGCTTGACAACCTTAACTCTGAAAAATAGTCTATTCCATTGCCTCATCGTGCATCGGGGTGCCGGAGATATAATCTGCCGGTTCCGAGATGCTCCACCCATCTACTCAAAGGCTCCATTAGTCTCGTAAATTAGACCTCCTCGGGTATCTCACTAAGACGTATCTGGTCTCATAAACTCGTTATCCCTCCGTTAGCTCACAATGTAAAATATAATTAACATAGCATCTTGTATCATCAGACAGTGGTCAACTCATGGGCCGAAAATAAGAACATTGTTAGATACAACCGCGTTACTAGACTCCGTGACAAGCCTAAACACTTGACACAGCTGCGCCCTTTTAGAAACTTTCAATCACCACGTGGAATTTAAAAATTCAATTTGACCTCACTGCAGCGTCAAAAATCAGTATCTTTGGCACTGGTCTTCTCTCCCCTAAAGCATAAGTGTTGAATTGCCTTAGAAGAAGTTACCATCGTGTGTGTGATCTCAGGTTAGTTTAGGAGGAACACTTTACCTATATTCCATCGGAGCTAAATCTTGAAAATAAAAGAAAAGGCGTCACCGAACCGTCTGGTCACGTTTCAGTTGCAGACCTTATCCACCCATACATTTTTCTCTCACTGTATGCTACCTATCCCCGAAGATACTTCAATAATTTTTTTGATGGTATTCAGAAGAGGACAGAATTAAATCTAGGTAGGTGGTACACAATAATCTATAATTACCCGATAAACCCAATCATAATTGATGCGCAATACCGTTAATGGGTTCACAACCTTGTAATGCGAGAGCGGAAGAATCTTTATCCTTTCGATTGTGTCGTTTTGTATAGGGAAAATAATTTAAGGAACTAAATGATAAATTTTTTCTTTAATTCTCTTTCGAATAATTTGAGTAGATTCAAAGTGCACTTAAGAACATTCATCACAACCACTAGGGTTCGATTAGAAAGGATAACAAAATTGGTATTGATGAAATAATGTTCAAAATAACTTTTATTAATTTATAATTCAATATAACAATTACAAATGTATATAGTTCAACCATTAAATAAGCCACGATTGGCTTTGCCAACGGATATTTCAACAATGTGATGCAGTCCAAGTTGTTGGCTAAGTCCTGATAATGACAAGATGAAAGACCTTCGACTCCTTTTATCGCGGGGTACGTGAGAGTCCAGAATCATATTACTATCATGCCGCCATTTCTGATTTCTTTACTTTCAGACTTATCGGCCATGAATCATGTTGTAATATTTTGACAGCTTGCCCATTATTTTAAATGAGTTTAGTTTATAGAAGAGCTCAGTCCAGCCTCTCGATCTCGACTAGCAACAAGGTTTGAATGGAGACCTCAATGCTCAAAATGGCCAAAGACACATTGTCAAGGGTGGTGGGAAAGCTCTTGATAGAGTCGATGCTGTCGAGAGAAAAATCCAGGATGCTGAGCAGTGCTGATGAGGTTTGCTAAGAGAAATGCTTGACTACTGGGCATTAATAAGGCTTTAGAGGATTCATTGAAGTGAGAGGAGTTAGGCTATGAAAGATCGTACGACTGCCATCAGTGAGTTGCTCAGATCTTCCGGCTTCTCCTCCTCCGAAAGTGTCAGAGGTCTTTTTTGAGAATATCACCCTAAAAAATGCAGCAGAAGGCTCTGTACGGAAGGATACTCAGATTCTTTCCTATGATTGATCTGGAGTTGTTAAAGTGGTTCCATATTAATGGTTATACTGTTGTAATTTCATCTCATTGAATGAATGCACCTTTGGAAAATATGCGACAAGATAGTTTTAAAGATATAAGGAAGCGGGGTTCATACGTTTCATATAACACTCTGTAGTCTTGAAAAGGGCTAAGCTTTATTCGAGCTGAAGAGGACTTTGACATTAAAAGTAGAGGGAGCATCCCTCGACTTAAAAGGAAATAGGATGTTCCCAACTGTCAAACATTGAGGCGAGGTAAAAAGCTCTCTAAAGGTACTCCATGTGCGACAATATCGGCTATTGCCCACAATCCTCATAGACTCTGACAAAGGGCAAAACGTTGATTTTTGAGTGGTTGATCATCCATCATGAACAGATGGGGGGCTTCTTGAGTGGCCCCCCTAGGCTTTCTTACCGCATAAGTATGCTAAGGAACCCCTAAGATCCCGGATTCTAAGTCCTGTATTAGTTAGACGAGGTATGGTCATTGGAAGCTGAGCCATGAATAAAAACCTTTCCTTGCTCAGTGACGATCCAATAGAAAAACGTACCCGTGATAGGCCGATTTGTTTAAAAAATCAGTATTAAACGATCCTCCTTTAGTATAGAAATAAGCCTTCATAAGACGGTAAAATTTTCCTTCAGTTTTTCAGTAATTTTGGCCTTTTTCTTTCTTTATATTTCGCGATTTTTGCACTTTTTCTATCTCTGATCTGGTGAGGACTCCATGAACCCAACTCTATGAAGCCTCCCTCAGAAGATGGACTCTCTATTTATTTAATTTTCGTGAAAATGAATTCGACAATCGAGAATACCGAGTGAGTGACATTCGAATACCTTTTGCTAGGCCTTACAATCTCCATATGCCTATATGAGTGCGACACCTGTATCACGACGTTATATGCCACAAATGTCCCATCATGAATTCGGCACCACCGAATAGAGCAACATCTCGAGACAACAAAAAAGAATGATGAAGAAAGGATGAAGAGAAAACCTTAGCCCGGTCCAAAAATATTTCTCATATATGCCAATCCAACTAGAAGGAGGGCTACAAACACATTCCTCTGCCCTCAAAACGTCAAGTTGGAACTCTAGAGGAATATGAAATTGGCCGTGGATCAATACTAAATCCCTTTCCATTAACTCCGATTGAAAAGCCAATGTGGCAAATTCAAGATCCTTGGAGCGAGCCATCTTTTGCGAAAAGGAGAAGATGGAAGAAAACTAAAGAGAGAAGGGAATAGACAGATGAAAGACCTACAACAAATAGAAAATGGTAGAGTCCAACTTTTCATCTCGTCCAGGCCTTATATGTGAATTGAATCAACAAAAATTCAAATGATTTATTTTCTTAAAAATTAAATGTAGAAGATATAACATGGACACGTAGCAATTATAGATTAAAAGCAGCCTTCGCTATTGATACGATAAATCAATACGGATGGTCAGAATCATGCTCTGCTCCACTCTCAAGGAGACGTGCGAAGACGAGCCACAGTAATCAGCATGCGAATGGCGGTTTCAATTTCGTTCGTTTTGGATTTCTTCGAATTGTCTAATAGATACATAGAAATGCCAAAACCATAGTTTAAATAAAAAACCCCAAACCAAATGGCTTGAGACATCATAGAGGCTCAGAACATTAAACAGTAAAAAAGCAAGCGAGGCAAATCTCTTCGGCGAAAAGGAGAATTTCATTTATAGGTTCAACGCCACATTTGGCTTACAAAAAAAAAATAGAGAAAAGAGAGAGAGTTTCTATCGTCAACAATCCATCCCAAAAAGATCTTCTCCAACCTCCACTCCTTCAGTCTACATAGCTGAGTCGATCTTATTTATCCCCATGATGATATCGGACGCACTCATAAATCTTCCAAGGCAAAAGCGTATGATAGACCTTAAGTTCTCATCCGATTGATCCATCTTCAGAAGTTCGGCGCTACTAGTCGGAAGATGTGCTAAAGCGATCTTCTTATATTTTTCAAAGCCTGTAGAGAATCTCAGCCTGCAGGCCTTAGCCACGAGGTCGTTTTCACCTTTTTCCAATCGACTGAGCCTTTCTCTCACTGCTCAAAGTTCGGCTGAAGGTTTTTGAATTATTGGTCCTCTTCTAGACGAAAAAACTTTGGGCCTCCGAGATGTCTCTCTCTCATGATGGCTCCTACTGGAAGATCTAGGCCTTTTATTTGGACGACCATCATATGTTAGGATTTAACATCTTGAATTTGATCCACAGTAAGAAAAGAATCAATTTTCAGTATAGTATTCGGGCCAGCTCTGATACACGGTCAAGCTAGCTCAGATTGAGATCGAGTCAACTCGAACCATAGTTGAGCTAGCTCTCTCAGGCAGATGATAATAGGAGTCCGAATGAGATGCAGTCGAGCCAATTCGACCCCTGATTGAGCCAGCTCGACGGAGACGAACAGAACATGATGAAATTTTTTCTATTTAGACTCGGATTATGATTAATCCAAAAAATCTATGAAAGTTGCACGTAAACCATAGGATCCAGCAGCCAGGAGGATTGCGGTCATGATCTGAAGATCGAAAAATA
>QRFJ01001797.1:81148-130723 GCA_006176705.1 Cocos nucifera
ATTACTGACCGACAATGTAACAGGATGCACAAAATTTCATTAGAAGATGTGAACAATGCTAATGAAATGATCCGATCCAGCATCAATCGGCGGCACTTCTAACCCTAATTAAGGCCCCATGGCCATTCGTCCAATGGGAATTGGACATCCTAGGTCCATTCCGTCGAACCTCGGGGCAGCATAAATTCATTCTGGTAGCCATCAACTATTTTACGAAATGGGTCGACGCCGAACCATGGCCCAGATCACAGAATCAAAAGTCCAAAACTTCATTTGGAAGTTGATCATCTATCGATATGATCTTCCTAAAGTATTAATTTTGATAATGACAGGCAGTTCAATGGCTCCCAACTTTATGAATTTTACGAGGATCATGGGATGGAGCAATGCTTCACTTCAATAGGCCACCGCAAGCAAACGAAAGAGTGAGGTCGCTATAGGATTTTTCTGCAAGTCTGAAAGCTAGATTGGATTGGACAGGAGGGTCATGGGTAGAAGAGCGTTACTATGTCTCTAAGCCTACCATATGACATAAAGAGTCCTAACCGATGAGACGCCATTAACTTGGCATTCGAGATAGAAGCTATCATCTCAGTGAAATTCAAACTTTCTTCTTTCAAGATCGAGGAATATGATGAAGACACCAACTCTATTTGGCTCCAAGCTAACCTCGACCTGATTGAGGAGAGCAGAAAATGAGCTATGATGAGGATGGCCGCTTATCGATAAAAGGTGGCTAGATATTATAATGCTCGAGTCAAAGCCAAAAAATTATGAGCGGATGATTTTGTCCTTCATAAAGCTGAAGCCTCATAGCCCACTGAACAAGAAAAACTTTCATCTAATTAGGAGGGCCCCTACCAAGTCGACGAAATGGTATGACCAGAAACTTACCGACTGAAGCATCTTGATGGGACTCCACTTTTCAGGCCATGAAACTCAGCTAATCTTCGTATGTAGTATCAATAGTTCAAATAAATGAATGAACTTATAAGTTCATTTTTTGAATTTATTAGCGAATGTTTCTATGATAAAAAGACTCAAAAAAAGTCAATTGAAGATTCCTTTGATCAGGATAACCTACAGCGAGTTTCTCAAATCAAAATTATTTCAACTAGAATTTTCTTTGATCGGGATAACCCACAATGAGTTTCTCGAATTGGAACTACTTCGACTTAAGATTTTTTTGATCAGAATAACTTACAGCGAGTTTCTCAGATCAGAACACTTCAACTAGAATTTTCTTTGATCAGGATAATTTACAGCGAGTTTCTCATATTGAAACTGCTTTGGCTTAAATTCTCTTTGATCGGGATAACCTACAGTGAGTTCTTTGAATCGAAATCACTTCAACTGAAATTTTCTTTGATTGGGATAACTAGCAGCGAGTTCCTCGGATCGAAACTACTTCAGCTTAAATTTTCTTTGATCGAGATAATTTATAATGCAATTCTCAAAATAGGAATCGCATTTAGTTGAAACTCTTTAGTCGGGGTAACTAGCAACGAGTTCCTCTGATTAGAAACTACTCCAGCTAAAGGGTCCCTCTAATCAAAACGACATGTTTGTAAGCTCCTCAGATCGGAGTAGTAGTTTTCGGTAAGGATCCCTCCGATCGAGATGAATTAACAAGAAAAAGCCCCTTTATCGGGCAAGAGTGGGCAAGTTTTTTGGATTGGAACTACTTAACTGAGATGATCCTCTCAGCGAACAAACGTGCGAAGTTCTTTAAAAAACTAGAGCACATATTAAAAATATTCATGGAGTAAAGCAAATCTCTCAAAAGTCCACTCAGGATTATAATATAACAGAGAGCAAGAAAGTTATATCCATTATTCATAAAAGCAAAGTTCTTATAAGAGCAGTAGCATCACCATTGCTTTTACAAGAAACAATAAAAAGAAAGTAGAAATCAAAATAATTAAAATTACAATAAGTTTTGCAAAATTGGAATCTTTAATACAGTTTCGTTTGCTCTAGAAATTAAAAGATGCGATTGTGAAGCCGCTGAGCTTGAAGTTATGCTCGACATTGAAGCTTTATTCTTTGATGAAACCATAGCCGATGCGAGCTATGAAGAGAAGGCAAACCCACCGCAGTCAGAGATGATAAAGAGGATTTCGACGAGATTGAAGCAACGTTGCTTTGGGGTCCAACTTTGTACAACCACAGAACAAAGAATCCCTCCATCAAATGCAGATGCATAATAGATAACTTGAGAAAAATGCTTAGGATTGTATCAAAATAATCCATCAAAGCATCCTACAAACTAAGAAGACCTGAGGACAGTGGATGCAACCCTAATTGTCGCCCCTAATGGACGGCTCCTCTTTCCTCCTCCCCTGTGAAGGTGGCACGACCTCAAGCACCCAAGGAACTAAGTTCTGGAACCTACCCTTGCCGGGCAAGGAAACAATGACAAAGCTCTCAGGATGAAGAAGACGAACCATCCTCAATAGGAAAGCACGACGATAAGATTCTTAGATCAAGAGTAAAGTATCTTGCTGACGAAACATTCATTGTCAGCATTTCTAAATCAGTTGAAACCAGTGGCACTCGTCAGTCCCTTCCAGGCGGATGACAGTCACCATGAAGAATAAAGCCTGATTCCCCTTGAGGGATGGCGCCATGTTGTCATGCATTCTATAAAGCGTTCTCAAACCACTGATGGGGAGGATTGGATAGCAGAAGCCTACTATAAATAGAAAAATCCATCATAAATATTAAGCGACAAATCATGCCACGTGGAAGTTCAAAATTGGATATTTCTACCACTCACAACTGTAAACCAGGCTTCACATAAGAATTATGATTGCGATACTTTTGGAATCATGCACATTTAACGCCGCATAGAAAAGTGGGTACATCCGTCAAATAGTGCATGGATAGTGAAAAGATTGGTTCATGGATTTGCGAATCAGAATTAAATAATCTGAAGCTCTTTAGGCTAAGGTCATGACTCCTCAGATCAGAGAAAAATAGGAAAATCAAATCAGAAGCAAAAAATATGAAAAATGAAGAAAATTTTATTTATGAAGCTTTTCTATACAAAGACTTTAAGATTTAAAAAACCCTTATAGGGTACTTTTTGGATCGTCAGCGGAGCTCCCCAAGACTCGTCTAAAAAACTTAGATCCAATTCTGGATACTTAGAAGCCACCTCATCTCAGATGATACGTTTGCCTTCGTCATAGGCATCGAGTGCAAACAAAGCTTTCTCATCGTTGAATTCTTTCGATGCTCTAAAATCATCAATAACCCTTTCAACGATTTTTGAAACGATGACCTCAACTTGTGCTCCATGTCACACATTAACATGGCCATTTTCAGAGCCTCTGCTTTAGATATCTACATGGCAGATCGAGCTCTAAGCTCCTCAACTTCAACCTCTAAAGCCTTATTAATGCCCAGTAGTCAAGCATTCTCTTTAGCAAACCTCATCAGCACTGCCTCAGCATCCTGGATTTTTCTCTCGACAGCATCGACTCTATCAGAAGCTTTCCCAACCACCCTTGACAAATGTGTCTTTGGCCATTTTGAGCATTGAGGTCTCCAATTCAAACCTTGTTGCTTAGTCGAGAGGCTGACTGAGTCTTCTATAAACTCATTTAAATAATGGGCAAGCTGTCAAAATATTACAACATGATTCATGGCCGATAAGTCTGAAAGTAAAGAAATCAGAAATGGGCATGATAGTATATGATTTCTGACTTACCCCGAATAAAGGAGTCGAAGGTCTTTCATCTTGTCATTTTCAAGGACTTAGCAACAACTTGGATGCATCAATTGTTAAAATATGTTGCAAAGCAATCGTCGGCTTTATTAATGGTTAACTATACATTTGATAATTGTATATGAATTCATAAATTAATAAAAGTTATTTTGAATTATTTCATCATAAATTTTGTTTTCTTCTAATGAACTCCTGTGTTGTGATGAAGTTCTTAGGACTACTCTAATATTCGATTAAAGAAAAATTATTCATTTAGTCTCCTAAATTATTTAACGACCAAAAAGATACGTTGTTTACATAGGATGATAATGTTTATCGGTATATAGATTATTGTGTACCATATAGATTAATTGTCCTCATAATCAAAAGAAATTATTGGAACACTGATATAGCATACAAATGAGGATGTATGGGTATATCTTGCACTGAAACGTGACCAATCTTCGGAGCTTTTTCTTTTATCAAGATTAGCTCCGATGGAATATAGGTAAAGTGTTCCTCTAACCTGAGATCACCACGGTAACTCTAAGGCAATTCACTATGCTTTTAGTTGCCAGAATCACCTGAAATTTTTAATTCAGTGATGAAAGATTTCTAGGCGCAGTAAGTACTTGAAGGGAGTCAGTGCGTGATATCAAGGATTTGGGGATTTGACCCAACTTTTTCTTTTGATTTTTCAAAGAAAAGGCTATTTGTTTAAAATTATTATTTTTTTTAATTAAAGGCAAATCTTCCTCTTTTAAGACTCCATCAAGGAACATGTTCAACTCATATTAGGAGAACGAGCCCTATTAGGACTTCTGTAAACTACTGAGAAGAGGATTCTCATCCAATTTAAAGGATTGAGGTACTGTGGAGTAGAAAAGATGGTGCGTGTGGCATGAGAGGCATGTAGAGAGGCTTAGGACAACCATCGAAAAGGAGCTTGGATAGAGCATCAAGTACGTACAGTCTATAAAGAGAGAGAAGCAATAGGTGCATAGCATCCGACGAGGAGGCTGTGAGGGCATAGCATCTTGTAGCTTCTATGGATCTTCTTAAAATTCTGAGAGAGCTTTTGTAAGAGTAGCTTCTAGTTGAGAGAGATTTATGTATGGTGAGTTGAGAGCGGATGTTCTCCTCTTGTACCTATTTTTTCTCTTTCGTAATGAAGCTTTGCATGCCCCATGGAGGCGAGCCTTTAGGCTGATCCATATATTTAATTATTTTTTTATTTTATTTTTTTTTCTACCATAATAATTTAGTATAAGATCTTTAACAAGTGGTATCAGAGTAGCTGATATCCCAATAATTTGATAACAGAGCGAGTTGATATCACAACAATTGGTATCAAGAGCCAAATAGTATCGGAGTGCAGATTATAGCAGTAGATAAGGATTGAAGAATATAGAAGAAGACAAGCACAATCAAGATGGAGATCAACAGGATTCAATGGGAAGGATAATTTTTCTTATGGACAAACAAGGATAAAGGATGTCCTTCATCCAACATGGATTGATCGATGCTCTCTTGTATGATGAAATGCCAGCCACCATAGAGGATGAAGGATTGAAAGCGGATCAAGATGCAGATAGTGAGCATGATCCGCTTGTATTTAACGGATGATGTGGTGATCCATGTACTTGGCAAGATTTTTTCGACGGTGCTATGGTTGAAGCTCGAGGAGTTGTACATGGCAAAGTCGTTCATCAACACACTATTTTCTTTGGAAGGATAGTTCTATCAGCTGTGGATGAACGAAGGATCAGAGCGTACGAGAGCATCTATCCAACTTTCAGAAGATCTTCACTGACCTCCTCAGTATTGGTGAAAAAATTAAGAAGATCAGGGCGTTGGTCTTGCTAGCATCACTCCTTTCCTTCGTATGAGTCATTGATGACTGCTCTTCTAGTAAAAAAGAGCATCATCAAGATGGACGAGATCACTGCAACGATACTCTAGAATGAGATTCTCAAGAGGAAGAATCCAACTTCGAGTTCAGATGGTGGTAGCTCAGCTTTGACGATTTTTGGAGAAGTAGGAGGTAGTAGATGGAGCGATAGAGGATCGCAAGAAGGATAATTCAGATCCAAGATGAGGGATCTTAACAAGATCAGATACTACAGGTATGATGAGTTGGAGCATCGAGTCAAGAATTATCCATAACACAAGGATTGGATGAGGGCTACTACAGCGACAGCCAGTAGCGAGTCAGAGGATGATGTCCTAGAGATATCTGATAAGGTATCTAATTTTTTTCAGTAGAAAATTTTAGATTCTGTATGCACGTATCATATTTATTGTAGAAATGAGTAATTTAACTTTCTAAAGAACAATGATGGTACTATTTATCTATCAAATAGATTGAGCTATGCGATCAGAAGCATCGAGACGGTCAGCTGAAAGACACATGATAGTGCAGTGAGGAGATTAGAGAAGGTCCGATGCATATCTGATTTTAGGCAAAATCTTATCTCATTGAGTAGACTGAATTTAAACAGCTACAGGTGGATAGCTGGTGATGAAATCCTGAAGGTCATGCACGGCGATAGGATGATATTGAAGGAAAAGAAGAAGACAAGAGGATATTACTATCTAGTAGAAGGTCTAGTGCGAGGTGGAGCTTTAGGAGCCAGAGGAAGCCCAGTACAAGATGAAGCTTCAGGTGGAGATGGATCAGGCATGAATAGGAGACTCGAGAGGATGAGAGGCGACATCATAGAGTTAAGTTTCTATTACCATAGAAGAATTTTTCGATCAGATCTTTGATCAAAATGGATACAACCCATGATAGAGCTAGGATCGAGTGGCCTGGCTCGACTTTCATATTTGTCCATCCATGATCAGCAAGTGTGCCCCAAGACATGGGGGCGAGATGGATCACAAGCTCTCAAAGTCAGGTAAAAATTGAATGTCAAGTCAAGATGAAGATAGTTAGGATTTGACGCCTCAAATTTGATCCATAGCAAGAAGAGAATCAGTTTTCAGCATAGCAGTTGGACTGGCTCTGATACACGATCAAGCCAGCTCTGATTGAGATCGAGCCGGCTCGAACCATAGTCGAGCTGGCTCTCTCAAATAGATGATAGCAGGAGTCCAGACGAGACACAATCGAGCCAGCTTGATCCTTGATCGAGTCGGCTCAATGGAGGCAAATAGAGCATGATGGGATTTTTTCTATTTGGACTTGAATTGTGATTTATCCAAGGGATCTATGGGAGTTGCACGTGGACCATAGGATTTAGCGTGGTTCAAGTTGGCTCTCTCAAATAGATGATAGGAGGAGTCTGGATGAGACACAATCGAGCCAGCTCGACCCCTGACCGAGTTGGCTCGATGGAAGCGAACAGAACATGATGGGATTTTTTCTGTTTGAACTTAAATTATGATTTATCCAAGGGATCTATGGGAGTTGCACGTGGACCATAGGATCCAGCAGCCATGGAGGGTTGTGATCATGATCTGAAGGTCAAAAAATATTTTAAGACTCCATTAAGAACATGTTCGACTCATATTAGGAGAATGAGTCATGTTAGGACTCCTGTGAACTACTGAGAAAAGGATTCTCATTCTATTTAAAAGGTTGAGATGCCGTGGAGCAGAAAAGATAGTGCGTGTGGCATGAGAGGCATATAGAGAGACTCAAGCAGCCGTCGAGAGAAGCTTGGTAGAGCGTCGAGTACGTGCAGCCCACGAAAAAGAGAAGTAATAGGTGCATAGTATCTGACAAGGAGGCTGTGAGGATAGAGCATCATATAGCTTCTGTGGGTCTCCTTGAAATTTTGAGAGAGCTTTTATGAGGGTAGCTTCTAGTTGAGAGAGATTTATGTACGGTGAGTTGAGAGTGAGTGTTCTTCTCTTGTATCTATTTTTTTCTTTCATAGTAAAGCTTTACATGTCCCATGATGACGAGCCTTTAGACCGATCCATGCAGTTGATTATTTTTTTATTTGATTTCTTTCTTCTTTCTATCGTAATAATTTGATACTAGATTCTTAACAAGTGGTATTAGAGTAGCTAATATCCCAATAATTTGGTATCAGAGTGAGTTGATATCACAACATCAGATCCTTGGGAAAGACAAATTTTCGATGAAGAACCTCTCCTCTCCTCAAGTATCCTCCTCAGGCATTTAATGTTGTTATGAGCTTGATGACAATCCTACTCGGCTTTGAATCTCTATCTTTCAAGAATTTCGATCCTCCAGTGAGATCCATCAATCTCATCATCTCGACGGTCGATCTCTCTTGGGCCTCGAAAAGTTCCTTCTCAGAACAATCGATCTTCTTGGTCAAATCAGCATTAGCAGCCTTTTCCTACTCCAAATAATACTTGAGTCTATCAATCTCCTCCTTGGCCTCAACAAGCTCCAAAGATGAGACTCCAGAGGTGACCCCAGCGAAACTAGCCAAATAATGATCCGTCAGGACTGAAGATCTCAAGGCACCCACCATTTGATGGTAAGTGCCCTCTCCATCTAAAGCTCGCCTATCTGTAGGAGAGAGGTGATCCCTTAGAAACTCAGCGACAATCCTAAACCTATCTGCAGCTGAAGAAGAAGGGACTAATTTTGAAATCTCCATCGAAACCTTAGTTAGTTGCATATCATAAATAGGAACTTCTTGTCCTAGCGGATTAACTATTTCAAACGCTTTGGCTGAACCAAGAAGTTCAGCCATCCCCGCAATTTCTATCATCTCTTCAAGAAGATTCTTTACCATCTCCATGATGGTCTGTACCAGAGAAACTGTAGGAACCATTTCTATAGCAGCTTCCTCTGCCAAACCTCCTGCTATATCAGTGACATTCATCATCGAATTCATTGGCTCGACTTTGGCACCTTCCACCAGATTCTGTGGATTACCCGATGGCAAGGGTTCATCTCCCCTTACATCAACTAGGACAAGAGGAGGAGCAACCGAAGGGACAGCATCCGAAACCCTGACAGTAGAACTCCCGAAAGATTGAGGCTGGGCCAACAAAACCATGGTTTGTAACCTTCGAGCCGATAACTTCTTTAACTTCTTTGCCATCGAGGGATCCATCTGGCCTCTAGAAATTCATGAAGAAAAACTCTAAATGGAGAGATAAGGAGGACGAGAAGTGCCATGATCACGATCGTCCTTCTCTCACACACCTTCTAGATACACTTAAAAGATGGGAAATGAAGACAAATGGACACTTCATTAAATTACACGATGATCAATAGTTGGATAGATCCCTCGGACACTTCATTAAATTACTCGATGATCAATAGTTGGATAGATCCCTCGATCATAGCTACTTTTACACCGAGGGTGATGCCATCAATGATTAAACATCAGAGCACAGCGGAAGTAAAGACTTAAACCGTCCGATCTGAAGCACTACTTGGGGATAGTCCTTTCACCTAATCCTTAGACTTAGCACTAGGGGGTAGTATTATGGTGGTAATGTAAACGCCTCAAATTATCTGATCAATATCCAAAACACCTCGGCTCAGCTCAGGGACACCAACGTGCTGGGGTCAAAGAAATTATCAAAATATCCTCCGAGCTAGATATCAGCCCTCGATAGAAGATTCGAGCAATTTTATTCGAAAATAGCTCAAGTAACGTCCAAAACTTTTGAATCACCTCGGATAAGTAGCTTCTATGCATTCTTAGCAACCCATCTCGTGGATTGTCGGTGATCCGGTTATGATCCAGTTGTGAACGAGCTATTTTTTACTCAACCTAGACTCTTGGGAGCGGATAACGCATCCCCATCCCACCGTCGACGATCTTCTCATTCTGAAAATACGGTTCTAATCTCGCCATGATATCATTAGCGGCCCAAAATAGGTAGAATGACATAACAACCATAAAAGACTTTTTCTACAAATATTACAAACTCCAAGGATCCAGGTAAGTAAGAAATCCTTCTCAGAAAACTGGTTGTTGCTCATTTATTCTCTATTGACTTAAGCATCAGAGGATCCTCATCGGAGTCAAATCCTCCAATTTGGATTTATTTTGCAGGTCACTCCATCACCTCCTGCGAGTAGCCAATCGCTTTACTTTCGAAGCATAGTTTACAGCAACAACAAAAATGATCAACTATTCTAGAAATGGTTGCTTGTTCATAAATACTACTAAAATGTTTTTCATGGACTCTGGTGTAACTGTCATGCTTTTGAAAATAAAATGTTAGCTCTACCAGTTTTAAGAGGGCAAGGAGGATTAAATGAAATTCTGTAACTTGTATGAGCGTGCATTTTGTTTTAGTATGTAGTTTTGTTTTTGAGGGGACTGTTTTTTTTTTAATTCTTAGATGGATCTGTGGCAAGTAAACTCGGTGTATCTCATGAATCGTGTTTAATAATTTCATCAAAAAAAAATTGCATCAAAATTATCACAAGTACATGAAATTTTTTGGACTCCTTGATTTAACTGTTTCAGTTTTATTGTCACAATTACAATCTATGATTATTATTAGGTTATTAAATTTCAGAATATTTGGCAATGCTAATAAATAATAATATTCGAATTTTGAGCTCCAATAGTATGAATTTTCATGATGTTCTCCACGTATCTTATTTTTTTGGCATTTACATTTTACCAATTTTATGCTTTTACATATTTGCACTGACACATAATATTTATCAACTCTTCTATCCTAGTCTAATAATTAGCAACAGCTTTTATGTCTGACGTGATGGCACTATCTATCTCATATTTCATTTTAAATTTCTTCTTGCTTCATATCATGGGGGCAACCATGCCAAAGTAGCAATTAAAGAATGTCTTTTCCTACTTTTCTTTTTCCCTAGTCAAAATACTCTCTCCAAAATATTTTCTCTCAACATGGTATCAAGTGAATGTGATGCATAATGCAACGTGTATTGATGTATCCAAGCATTTTTTATGGCTTAAGTTATCATTGCTTGATTTGCATAATGGATGCTCATTTTTAGACTAGATA
This sequence comes from Cocos nucifera, assembly GCA_006176705.1. Taxonomy (NCBI): domain Eukaryota; kingdom Viridiplantae; phylum Streptophyta; class Magnoliopsida; order Arecales; family Arecaceae; genus Cocos; species Cocos nucifera. The sequence goes on from QRFJ01001797.1 coordinate 91,803, forward strand.
CATTAATTAATTATTAGGTTCTTGTCATTGCTTTAGTTAGTTTTTTATAAAATTGAATAATATATATCTATTGTAAATAAAAGCTATTTCAGGGAATGAAATTATATGAAATGGCATGGCTTAAATGATTTGTTGCAACTAACATTTATCTTGTAGATTGCTTTACAAAAAATTTAAATAGGACTAAGGCCCTAGAGTCATGGAGGGGGATAGGACTTTACCTTTCTAATAGTGAAAACTTAATTTTTATGATAGGATCCATTGAAAGAAGTTCAATGTAGTAATAATAAGCTAATTGGTTAGTCAAGGAGCGTATATAATTTATCTGAAATAGAAGCCATAGACTCCATTTTATCCTTATAGTGATTAGTGTTCTTATATTATGGTTAGAAAGAATTTATTTCCAAATAAGATTCGAGAGGTATTTCTCAAAATGTGATACTACATACATCCCTAAAGAGGCTCACCTATATAAGAGTATTTATACATAGCTGCAAATATAAGATATGGACAATCTTTAGTAACTCCCATGAAAAATCAAGATATATGTATAAGGTCACAATGCACAAACTCGTGATGGAGAATTTTGTACTATATATGTGGTAGTTGAAATCTAGATCTAAGAAACATAGTTCAAGATATGGTTTACTTCGATTCCATCAGATGTAAACTATTCATATTAAGTGAGATTAAGTTACCTTACCCATTGCATGGTATAGGTACCTAGAAATTTGTGTTATTTTATTTCATCATTCTTCGAAAAATTTTAAGTTTTGTGGAGAATTGTTGAAGGGATTCCAAAAAAAATATTAATTTTTTTCTAAAATCTCCATCTAAGTATTTTATCTTATTTTTTAATTTTATCATTTAAATATCTTAATCTCTTTATTACTATGATTTTAATTTCTGATTATTGGACTCCTAATTACCAAAAGGTCATATACATTTAATCTCATTTTTATTTTTTGACCATTAGGCTCCTTATTAAAGATTCTGACCATTGGCCTCTTTATTAAAGATCTTAATAGGTTAATAAAAATCCAAACGGTCACAAACGATCATATTGGATGGCTATAAAATGACCATCTTGAGATCTGATTTTAGACACCCCTATCTAAGCCTTATCCTCTCTTTTTTCTGATTTTTTCTCTTCAAATCTTTTTATTTGTGATTGTTTTTTTCAAGTACTGAAAGAATCTCTATCAACTTCTTTCATAATCGTGCTCGTAAGTAGAGAATCTAAGTCGTATCTTGGAATGATTTTTTTGAATTTAATTTCATTACTACAATAAGGAGCTATGACAGCATTTACTAGGATAGTGGTTCAAAAATTGCTGCCATAAAGTCTACAATAGCGGTTATCAATATTCGCTGTCTTAGGTCCAATATATAGAAATAGTTATATATAACCGCTGTTATAAGTTATGTATAGCAGTGGTTACGAATGACTGCTGATAACTGCTGTAATAGGATGGACATATAATAGTGGTTACTTAATCGCTTCCATAGTCTCAATCTATGGTAGCGATTATGAGTGATCGTTGCCATTGGTTTAACCTACGGTAGCGATTATGTATAACCGTTGCACTAAGTGAAATCTATGGCAGCAGTTTACTTAACCATTGCTATATATCAAATCTCTAGCAGCGGGTATTTGTAACCACTATCATAGATCCCGACTATTATGGTGGTTATCAATAATCGCTGTCATAGATGGATATATGGCAGCGATTATTTATAACTGCTGCTATATATTTTTTTCATATTTTTTTTTAAATATGATATAATTTTAAAATTTAATGTCTATCTTCATCATTCATTATCTAAATAATTATCATTAGAGTGTCTTCACAAAAGACCTCGTCGATTTGATCATCCTAGCTATGTTGATCAATAAAATTTAATTTCATCAACAATGAACGATTGTGTATTGATCTGATAGATAAAAATCATCAATGGGTCTGAAAATTTGCAACGATAATTTTGATGATGTTTGTAGTATACTATCAAAATTTTACTTTACTCGAATATCGTTATCATGGTCAATTTAGCATGAAATAATTTTGATCGTTAAATAAGAAATAGATGATCAAAAGACCAAACGACATCCAATTATAAGATGATTTTTTAGATAAATGATCTTTACTATAACTTTAATCATTTTATACGATGATGATCATAAAATCAAAATTATTTTTGTATGAATCATTCACATTAAGCAGATCTTGTAAAAGCACAAGTATAATTACTTAAGAAATTTAAGAACAGTATCGAGTGACGTATAATTTTGGATCATTCTTAGACGTACGGTTTGAATTTTATAATTATACTATAAAAATAATTAAAGTAGTAGCCAAGATCATTTATCTAAAAAAATTATCTATGTCGTTTGATCTTTTAATTACTCATTTTTTATTTAACGATCGAAATCATTCCATACTAAATCGACCATAATAATGATATCTGATTGAAGTGAAACTTTAATAGTATGCTACAAGCATCACCTAGATCATCTTTGTAGGTTTTTGGATCCATCGATATTCTTCATCTATTAAATCATCATGTCATCGTTCGTGGTCGTCGAAATCAAATTTTATTGATTGATAAAGCTAGGGCTATCGGATCGAGGCGGTCTTTTGTGACAATACTCTAATGATAATTATTTAGATAATGAATGGTGAAGATGGATTTTAAATTTTAAAATTATATCATATTCAAAAAAAAATAAAAAAATTATATTAAACTATCGCAGCAATTTTGGAACCACTGCAATAGACCTATTGTAGTGATTTTCAGTAACCATTGCTATAGATCTATGCCAACGATTTAAAAATTGCTACTATAGGTTAGGTGATTTTCATGCCTCTTACGCCTCGGCCTGCCTCATTTTGGTTTCCTCCTCCTGAGCTCTCTCTCTCTCTCCCTCCTTTCTGCCGCCAGTAAGCTCCTCCTCCCTCTCTCCCTCCTCTCTGCCGTCGGCCCCGCCTCCTTCCCCAGCCAGCCCTGCCTCCCTCTTTTTCGATCGGCCCTATCTTCTCTCTCTCTTTCTCTCCTCTCTTTCCTCAGCTCGACCTACCGCTGCTGCCCCCTCTCCCTCTTGCACCGCTGCCGTCCCCTCGGCCTCGATTTCTTCTCTCTCTCTTTCTCTGTATTACACTCTCTCTCTTCCCTCTTTCTATATGTCACTCTCTCTCTCTCTTCCCTCTTTCTCTCTATCTCTCTTCTCTCTCTATCTATCTCTCCTTATATCTCACTGTCTCTGTCTATCTCTCTCCCAGACTACCTCTAGCACAACCCCCTCCCTCTAGTGCCATCACCATTGGTGACCCTCGGATCTCTATGCGACCTCCCTTCCTGCGACCACAGGTATGAGTTTTTCTTATTTTATTTCATAGTACTATTTATTAATTATAATATTTATAATAATATTTATAATAATTTTATAATATATATTTTAAAAAAACTCATGTCAATAGGTTCTAGATCGTGCTGGCAGTCGTGGGCCATGCCGGTGGATAAGAAAGCTCCTGCCGATTGGTTTTGAGTCTTGTCAGTGGATTCTAGATCGTGCCGTACCAACGACCTTGGGTCGTGCCGTACCGAGGTCTTAGGTTGTGCCATGCCGGTGGTTATGGGCAGCTCTGGGCCATGCCGACTGGTAAGAGAACTCCTGCTGATGAGTTCTGGGCCTATGTCGGGAGGTAAGAGAACCCTCGCTGGTTGGTTCTGGGCCGTGCCGAAAGATTTTAAGCTATGTTGATGGTCTTGGATTGTACCGTGCCATGCTGGCAACCTTGGATCGTGCCATGCTGGTGGGTAAGAGAACCCCCACCGATGGGTTCTAGATCGTGCCGGCAGGTTCTGGGCCATGCCGTGGACCGTGCCGGTCGGTAAGCTGAAAATATCCTCCAATGGGATTCTAGATCGTGCCAGTAGGTTCTGGGCCATGCCGACAGGATTTTGGGTCATGTCGGCGATCTTGGGCTATACCATGTCAGCCGGTAAGAGAATTTCCATCGGCTGGTTCGAGGTCATGCCAGCAGATTCTTGATCGTCGGGTTCTGGGCTATAGCTTGGTAGCTGGATATTGAGGCATGGTGGTGGCGGCCGTCGGGAGAAGCGGTGATTACTATCGGGAGTCGTAGCTCGGAGCTTCATCCTCCATCCTCCGACCATAAATAGAACTCCCATAGAGATATATTTAAGTGATGGTTCATGGACAACAGAAGTAGAGTTTGAGCTTTATTAATATTCTCATTCAGACACCTCTAACTCTAGTAATGTTCTGAAATAAATATTAAAATTTATTTATGGATATAATTTATCATGCAGTAGAATTTATTGCATAAAATTTTCTAGGCTACTATTTTTATTCTATTGCTTTTATTTATTGCATTGCATAACGATAGTCCCGTCAATTGATTAGTATATATAATCTCCGGCATTCGTATATTTATATATTTTTGTATAGATGGAAGAATTATGTACAATGATTAATTGATTATTCAATTTGGATAGTTTGAAAATAAAAAATTTATATTTTTTATTATTTAAAATTTACGGCAGTAGTTGATAACTGCTGTCGTAGGCGTGTCAACTACTGTTATAGATCGCATGCCAACCGCTGCCATAAACTATAGCAGCGGTTATAAAATTGTTGCATTAGATCTATGACAGTAGTTGTATAACTATTGCTATAGATATCTATAAAATATGAATGAAAGTAGTATGGATATTATCCGTTCGATTCATTTTCGTATCCGAATTAATCCGGATATAGATAGAAATTTGAGGATTCGACTAATATTCATATCCATATCTATATCCGTCAAAGAAAAATGGATATGGATATGGATAGACAACTATTCGATCCATATCTGAATATCCAAATATATATATAATTCTATATGATTTTATATAGTTCTTATTAATTTTTTAAAAAAATATACAATCATATAAATATATGATTAACTTAATTTATCATATATTTAGTAATATCTTTGATTTTATAGTCATAAAATTTAATTATCTAAATTATATTTATAATTATATTCATACTTTTAGTATCCAAATTATATCTGTATCTATTTAAAATAAATATGGATATAAATTATTACATCCGAATAATATTCGTATCCATATCTATATTCGTCAGGCAAAATAAATACAGATATGGATATACTGGTATCCGATCCGTATCCAATCTGATTTCAATCCTACTATAGCAGCGATTGTACAATTGCTGCCATAGAATCTATAGCAGCAGTTACATAGCTACTGCCATAGAATTTATAACAACCGTTTAACAAGTACTGCTATAATCGGTAAAGCAGTAGTTATGTAACCACTGCTATTGAGGCTATTGTAGCGGTTAATGAACCGCTATTATTGATCCTATAGCAATAGTTGATTAACCGTTATTATATACTACTGTAATAGTTCCATCGATAGCAGCGGTTAGTAAATCACTACTATACCGACCTACTGTAATTGTTGTGATAACCACTGCTATAGATCGACGGCGATGGCTTCAATGGCAGTGATTGAATAACCGTTGCAGTAGCCTATTGTAGTAATTTTTTAATCTACGGTAGTGGTTCACAACTATTATCGTAGTTCTTTTTTGTATTAGTATTTTCTGCATGAGGGATGAAAATATACTTTAGAATATTGTCTAACATGCTTCTGGATTTGATCAATTTTATGACTCAATATTCTATAAATTATTTATAATTTTTATAATTAAAATTTTATTAGTTTTAAGTATAATTCTAACACTTGCAACATTATCAGGAATAGAAAATTGAGAGAAAGATTGGGTATTAGGAATAGAAATTGAAAGCTGGAATCATGTCTTAGTCAAGACCTCTTCCACGAATCATACAATGAAGTTTATAGGGCATTCTCATCACAGGGAGCGGGCAATGGACAAACCGCTTCAATAATATAATTTTGATATTTTCTATTGGTAATCTCAATGCCTTCAATTGATATTTGAAGGTAGTAACTAGTTAGGCATAAGTCCAACTACCGAAGCACGTACGTCACATTACAATGTTAGTGAAAGTAACTTATCACAGCATGATGAGAATCTATCGAGTTATATGTTGTTGCTTGATTCTATCAAAGAACAACGTTGTGATGGCCCTAATATTCTAGGTTGATTGCTACTAGTTTTTGCTGATATTGGCCCACCATACGGGCACGTAGACCTTCGTTGCATTAACAAGCGTGGGCCCTAATTCCAATATGGGCATGGTGCGGTCTATCCGTTCACTTTCTGGAAATGCATGCATGGACCACACTTTCATACGTTTGTAAAAAGATATAAGGATGTGTGATGTCATATACTCAATTGATTATTGCGCAAACTTGATATGCCTTGCGTTGCACTTGCACAGATCATCTCATAAGTTGTACAAGGTCTCTTTTGCAGCAGAATCACTAATTCTTAATATATCACACAAAAGATTTTATGGGTTTGTTTGAAGGCTAATAATATTCATTGTCCGATAGTTGCAAGTTAACTTTGAGAACACTTTCCCCGCCAATTTATCAAACAATCATTTAGGAGTCATTTGATTAGAGATAATTTGGTGTGAAAAAATAATTTTCATGATAGATTATCATGTTTGGCATGAAAAATGGAAGAAAGAGATGATAAAAAAATCGATAAGCTTCATGCTTATTTTCTAAAAAAATAATAAAATAAATACTATAAAAAATGATATTTAATAAATTTTTAATTAATGATAATTCATATTTGACAAAAATATCTTTAATAAAACTGCATATACAATTGTTGATTTTATTCTACTGTCCTTCAAATTTTATTCAATAAAAAGTTTTTGTAAAAAAATTAAGATAAAAATTACATTATGTTAAGAATTATGTGATTATAGTCATCATATAAAAACTAATTAGAAATGACAATACTATTTTAGTATTAAAAAAATATTTTATATTAAAAAATATATTTATAAATTTTGTCATATTTCTATGAACGTAATAATTTTTTTTATGTTATTTTTAAAATAATTTTTTCATCAATTAAACATAGTAAAAATTATTTTTCTTTATAATTATTTTTTTAAATAAATAATTTTTAAAAATTATCAAATTATTTCATAATTTGATATATATCAACCAAATGGATCCTTAATTTAACACTAAACTTAAGTGAATTAGCCTAAGATCTCTGTTATAAGTGGGAGATAGTGGGCCTTGATTGCCATTTTCAAGAAATTGGAATTCTTCCATAGACAACCAAACTTTGTCCAGCAATTATGGCCAGCGTTGAATTCTTCCTTTTCATCCACTTAAAAAGCTCCTTGCCGTTCAAAGGACGTCTAAATGTCAAAAGGAGACTAACAATTAATGTGTTGGTGGGCACAACCCAATAGTTGTTTCACAATAGAGAGGTCATGTTAGAGAGTAGGAGAAACAAGTCAAAGACTCAGTAATAATGCTTTCTTATCGCTCTAGGGTGGGTAAGACGATATAATAATTACGGGGCCTTTAGTGACCAAACCCTTGTTTGTTCTTTAGTGGCCCATACCTAATATCCCATAATGAAACACTTGGTGGTCCCAAGAGAAACATCTATATATACGATGCACTCCCATATTTCTCCTTCCAAGCGTACACAACCAAGTGTTTATACCCATCTCATGGCTTTCCTTCAGTCCTCTGTCTTCTCCTGCTTAGCCTTTGTTGTTCTAACTTCTACTCTTCTCTACACTCCACAAGGTCATGGAAGGGAGATAGAGAACCGACACGTGGTTAGTGTTTACTCTTTGCTACCAAGCCCAGCTTGCTCCTCACCGAAAGGTTTGATATATAACATTCCTTTTTTTTTTTTTTTTTTGTTGGTGAAGATAACATTGTTAATTACATCCCTGGTCATGATCTTTGTTTAATACTCTCTTTTTTTTTGTCAGAAACTAATTTTATAAAAAAAATACATGCCTATGTGAGAAAAATGAGGAAAAAATATATCTAGGCGTCTAGTTGCTGCCTTGTTGGTAATATTTGAAAATTACCTTTTTTTTTTTAATGAAAAAGTTTAAATTTCCATAAATAATTCACACGTACCACCACTTTTTCTCAAAGTCAAAAGAAATGTTTCCTTTTCTAGAATCACAACGAAGCTTCATTTCGAAGTAATGAGAGAGACCTACCATATCAAAAACGTAGGAAATGACCACTCAAGATTTGGGTTTGAAACAATATTCTCCAAAATGGAGCAACGATACAAGCACTATTGGCTAGCTTGCATCATAAAATGACAAGTAATTTGCAGGTTAGCTACATGATTACGTTTATAATAGGTGTTTCTAAAGACTTAATCTTTGTAAATTAACGAAAGAAAAAACTTTCATGAAGGATTGCATGGACCGTTTGGTATAAATTTAGCTGGTTTTGACGCCTAACCAGCTTTTCCCGGAAGTGGAATAAACACAAAAGAAGCTGGTGGGGTTCCTGACCGCAGCCATGTCAAGCCGCACGGTCTGACCCACTCTAAGATATATTTTATAATATCTGATATACTATACACATAGGAAACCTTTATCTCATGGTAGGTTTAATCAGCCAACCATGGTGCACGTAATCATAGAGCTTTTGTACGCCATGAACCAGAACGGCAACATACCTATTAAGCATATTCATCAAAACAAAATTTTCAGGTAAAAGAAAATCTTAAAAAATAATTTAAGGTCATCTCCATTCTTCTGCAGTTTGATATGAGATCTAATAAAGATTTTAGCGAATATATATCATGCAATATGCGAACATAATTAGAAGGTCCGATGAGTCAAATTATCGACATTATTTCTCTCCAAACTTGTTCACAAATCTGTCTCCGTAGATTCAAATACATCGACGCTGAAGGTAGTCCACCGGCATGGCCCATGCTCGCCGATCGGCGCCAGCCGGGAGCCATCCCACATCCAGCTTCTCAACGAGGACGAAGCCCAAGTTCGCTTGCTCCACCACCGCATCTCCATCGCCGCCTCCGGCCCAGACAACACCAGCAGCTCGCTTGCCGCAACGATCCCGGCCTACACCGGCGGCGCACTCCATACCGCCAACTACATCGTTACCGTGGGCTTCGGCACCCCCAAGAGGGACCTCACGGTGGTGTTCGACACCGGCAGCGACCTCACCTGGATCCAATGCAAGCCATGCAGCACCGGCGGCTGCTACAGCCAACAGCAGCCACTCTTCGACCCATCCCACTCCTCCACCTATTCCACCATCTCCTGCGGCTCCTCCGAGTGCTCGTTGCTCGACGACTCTTCCACCTGCGGCACGGAGACGCCATCGCGGTGCCGCTACGACGTGGCGTACGGCGATAACTCCCAATCCAGCGGCTACTTCAGCCGCGACGCCTTGACGTTGACGTCCTCCGAGGTGGTCCCGGGTTTCATGTTCGGCTGCGGCGATGACAGCAGTGGGCTCTTCGGCGCGGTGGCCGGATTGCTCGGCCTGGGACGTGGAAAGGTGTCGTTGGTGTCGCAGGCGAAGAAGTATGGGGGAGTATTCTCGTACTGCCTCCCGGCGTCCTCCAGCTCGTCGGGCTACCTGGCATTCGGCGGCGGCGGCGCGCCGTCGAACGTCAAGTTCACGCCGATGCTGTCGGTCTCCAACATGCCGTCGTTCTACTTCGTCAATCTCGTGGCGATCAGAGTCGGCGGGAAGCAGCTTCGGATTAATCCGAGGGTGTTCTCGACCGGCGGGACGTTACTGGACTCGGGCACGGTGATTACTCGATTGCCGCCGTCGGCCTACGCCGCCCTTCGGTCGAGGTTCCGGCGGCTGATGAGGAAGTACAAGACGGCGCCGGCGTTGTCGATATTGGACACTTGCTATGACTTCACCGGATATGAGACGGTGCAGGTGCCGACGGTGCAACTGGTGTTCGGCGGCGGGACGAGCCTTAGCGTCGACCTCACCGGCATACTGTACGTGGCCGCAGTGTCGCAGGCGTGCCTGGCGTTTGCCGACAACGATGAGGTGGGCGACGTCACGATCATCGGCAACGTACAGCAGAGGCGGTTCAATGTGGTCTATGATATCGCCAAGAAGCAAATTGGATTCGGTGCAAAAAGTTGTTAGCCATGGGTATGGAGCGTAATTGATGAATTGAATCAAGCGACTAGAAAAGAAACTTATGAAAAAAGGAAAGAAATAATAGAAGAAATCAAGAAATGTTGGAATAGAGGAGGAAAAACAGCAATTGGATGGTGTTTGGTTGAAGAATTTTCCCCAATTGGCTATGGAAAATAATGCGATCGTGTAATAATGTGATTGTGTTCATGTGCTATATATATAAGTTATAAAAAAAAGAAAGAAAAAATAGAAGAAATCAAGAAATGTTGGAATGGAGGGGGAAAAACAGCAATTAGATGGGGTTTAGTTGAAAATTTTCAACAATTGGCTATGGAAAATAATGTGACCGTGTAATAACGCGATCATGTTCATATGCTCTCTCTCTGTATAGGGAGAGAGATATATAGATAGATTGGACTCCGGATATATATATATATAGAGAGATATATATATATATAGATAGATTGATATATATATAGAAACACGATCGTGTTTCTAGGCAGAACACCTTCCATCAGAGTTAGTTTATATTTATTGTTTGATGTTTGTGTTTATCCTAAGATAGTTTGTATTTATTTTAATAAAAGTTAGTATTTATCAATTTTAGTTGGTATTTATTTTGAAAGGACCTTCAGATCATCCAATTTATGAATCCAAGTTTGTATTTATTCTATAAAATTTTATATTTATTTTAGTAAAATTTTCGTTTATTATATGTTGTTTGTGTTTATTCTATGAGATTTGTATTTATTGTAGGATAGTTTGTATTTATTTGACTTATAATGGATGAAGACACCTTCATACTTCATAAAGGTAGGGGTTCAAGAAGGATTCTTTACTAATTTATATTTATTCAAAGTTAATTTATGTTTATTATTTTATATTTATGTTTATCTTAGAATAGTTTGTATTTATTTCAATAGGAGTTAATATTTATTATTTTCAATTGATGTTTATCCTAGGAGAACGGGATTGGACCTCGAGTTTACATTTATTCTTCAAGATTTATGTTTGTTTTAATAAAATTTTTATTTATTATATATTACTTATATTTATTCTATAAAATTTATATTTATTTTAAAATAATTTATATTTATCGAATCTTACATTCATAAGAGATAGAAAACAATTTCAGCCAATGAAGAAGAAAGATTCGGAAAGACGAAAGACATCGCATCAAATGTAATGCAATTTTTTTTAAAAAAAAAATTATTTACTTTTAAAGATGTCTTTGAGATGCACACCGATCTAACAATCAAAAATTGGATTAAATATGAATTAAAATTCGGTCAACCAGAATCCTTTTAGCAGTTTTGAGCTCGACTTAACTGAATTATGATGACTAAGGTGTTCCGCCTTCAATTATTTGCGTTAATGTTAGGTAAAACATCACTAATAGTGGATGAGCATGGGAAAAGGCCACGGATTATAATAATAAAAAATCCTTCGGACAATATAAGATTTAGGGACAATGAATTGTCCAAGCTCAATTTTGGCAGTAGGCAAATTCCCTCTTTTACTGTAATAATTCTGCTCAAGAAAGGAACTTTGACCAAAAATAGTGCTCGGCTACCAAAACAATGGACTCACTTTCGCTTCATCGGTTTCCGTTTTTTTTTTTTTTTGGTGCATGAAAGATAACAATAGAATTGTCGTCCATTCCAATCAAAAAGATCATGAAATTAAATTAAGAAAAATGTTTCGGAGGCCTGTCATCCGTGAATGGAGGGAAAAAAAAAAAAGACGGAGAATAATGGGAGATTTCTCATTACTTATCAAAATTTTATTCAGAAGTGAGAGAATGTACACAGATTCATCATGCAGCCATCCAAAGCAGAAAAGATAGGAAAGTACAAAGTCTAAAATTATCTAAATCCAAGGGAAAACAGGGAGAAAAAAAAGATGCTATCAACACATCTTACAAAAAAGAACCAAAAAGATAAAAATGGAGATTCAGAAATAATATCTGTTCTTCAGAAAGCAATATTAGATCATAAGATCACCAGCATCTGCGCTTCTCCATCATTGTCACCATTCAAAAAGAGAACCTCCAAGATCCAAAGGGAATAAACAGAGTAGTTCAGAGCTGAACAGAAAGGTCTCCCACAGATGTCAAGGATCGGTCGCAGCAAGCAAGAACAATCACAGTGGCCACAAGGGATATTAATTTATCCCACAACCTGTAAAAGCCAGGAAGATCCCCCGGATAGCAAATCACAGACCAATCATTAAAAAGATACAGGACTTTGAATGTAATTGAGCGAGAGTCAGATGATCGATGAAGAAAAAGGCAACCGTTTCTTTCGAGAAATCATTTTCAGATGAAGGCACTTAGAGGAAGTGACATAAAATTCTCCAAATAAAAGCAATAAATGGCACACGATGAAAAGATGATTAACGGATTGATTTTGATGATCACATAAAGGGCAGCCACCAAGATAATTCCTTGTTTGTCTGAACAGATTCTCTCTTGTATTTAATTTGTTGACAGGACAAATTCAAAGGCGGCATTTCACGTTGGAAGAGAGATTAATTTTCCAAAGTGCTTTAGCCATTATCCATTTGACCACTGGCGTAAAGCAAGGCACTAGAGAAAACATCAGAAGAAGTCAGCTTCCATTTAATGCAATCATTCCCTCCATAAACTTAAAATAGTTGAGAATATGTTGAAGGATAGATTTTTCAGCAAAGACCGCCGATATCCAACTCATAATTCCACAAGTTTGAACGAACAGAGAATTTTGCAACAACACCTGATTTCAATCTTGAGGCCTGATAAATATTAGGGAAGAGCTCAAACAGAAATGCCTCAAGGATCCAAGCATCTTTCCAAAATAATTATCTTATGAGTTGATTCTGCAATTCCATAATTTATCAAGCCAATAGCTGATTTTGCAATTCCATAATTATCTCTCTCTAACAAACCTCATGAGTTATGGCAATCCCTTTATTACATATTAGGAGAGATATTAGCGTGCACATAACACGAGCCCGTAGCTGTTTTTGGCATTGGTTTAATGGGAAATATCACTAAAAAACGATTTGATGTAACTTTGTTCAATTTTAATCTATTGTTGGCCTTTGGTCGGACTGTTTCCTAACTTTTTTCTTTTGTTCATTTGCTTTACGAATTTTTATGATCCATTATTTTCTTTATTAAATAAAAAGTGAAGTTTTGGCTTAATATTGACCTGCTTCCAAATAGCGTGTTCTCTCCATCTGATTTCTGCCAATCAATCTAAAATCCAAAGGCACAAGTTTGATGTTCGCTTTTGAATCGCACATATATTTTATCAGTCAAACTAAACCTACGTTGGACACTAAGACGCACAATATGCAGTTTCATCGTCTATTATGAATTCCAATATGTCAGTCAAGAACCAGAGTCATCTGACGGAGGCTTTGGTGCCATAGAGTTAAATTACATTTCTCCACCCAACAACAACGAGTCTTGAAACTTCTTTGTACTGGTTCCATCCCATACCTCAATTCATAGCTAATCTCAAAATAACTCTATTACATTATATTCCATCCATATACCAAACTCGTTTAATAATCCATTGTGGCCATCCGACTTAATTGGTAGCTTGTTTGTTTCCACACATAAAAAACTAAGAAATTGTACAATAATAATCAAGAAATTGTGATTAGGAAAAAAAGTATTAAATTCATTTGGTTAGAAAGATGGGTAGAACTTATCACCTCACATAATGATTCATTTATTTCTCAAAGAAAGAAAAAAAAAAAAAAAAGGGATTTAGCTTAGCTGCATGAGCTTGGATGATCATCAAAGAGAGAACAATGGCTGGACTTCGGCCCAAACAAGCCTTATTTAGGCATGGCTCTATCCTGTTTAGAGGTGTGAATGGCGGATCGATTTGGAGTTAATCTTCAAACCGAATCAAGTTGACGGTTTCCTAAGCTAAAACCGAAGATAAGCCAACCACATTAAAAAAATCAGTTTAAACCAATCCGAAAAAATTGATTCGATTCAGTATATTGGGTTGTTGCTATCAGGCTTCTGTCAAATGAGCAGCATATGTGATAGGCTAAATGAACCACTATCGACTTTAATTTTTAAACTCTAATTATGCTAAATGGATAGCTTATGGGATAGACTAAATCAACTAAATATAGAAGCATGGCAGACAACCTAAACAGAGGTAATGGATAATAGAAATTTTCTGGAAAGATATAAATAAAAAATTAAAAAAAAAAACCAATTTGATCTCAGAAACCAGGATTAAATACCCTAGTAATCAATAAAAAAATATAAATACGAACACACCCTAATATTCGTCTAACATCTGCCTAAAACATCGAGATCCAGAATTTGGATATAAACACGTCTAGATTCGAATAATAAGAAGCTTCCAGCTCTGAAATTGACTGACGAGAGAGGAGTTCAAATTAAAAAAGTTAAAAACAAGACCATAGCAAAAACAGAGCCGAGGGGACTAAGGGAGGTATCCATCGGAGAAGATGGTGGAGCAAGAGGAGAGGAGAAGCACGAGCCGCCAGAGTTGGGAGTCAGAGTGGGAGGAGAAAGGAGGCGCTGGAGTACGAGACAGAATGAGAGGAGAGAAGGAGAGGGAAGAGGCCTGAGCCACTTGAGTCGCAGACGGAATGGGAGAGGAGAGGCAAGAACGCATGACCATGATGGCTGTTTTTTGAGTTGAGGATGCGGGGGCCTTGGAGTTCAAAATTATACCAAAACAGAACCAAATCTGCAAAAATCCAATCCAACAATTAAAATAAGCATTTCGGATTGATTTTATGATTTTGACTGGTTTGACTGCAAACCCGTGATCCCGTTTGCGCTTGGCTACCGCTTATTGAAGAACAATCAGAAAATCCAACCAAACCAAAACAAGAGCTGGTCCAGCAGCAATGATCCGTTCAAGGATATTCCTTAGTTGAGACCTTGGTTGCCATCGGATTTTTTGTCACGACATATGGTGACAGGAGATCTTGTACACGTACCTGGAAAACAAGTTCAGCTTTCCTCTTCGGACGCTTGCCAGCTGGCCTCTTGAATTAACCCAAACATATTTTCAAAAATACTTCTGGCTAGCCTTACTGGATAAGTCCTGAGTTAATTGAAGTTAATACCAGATATCCTGTTTATCAAATAATTAAGCAGCACTAATCTACCTACGTACCACGTGATCACACCATAGCCATCCTCATGTCTGGCTCCATAGCACAGATGCAGGCCCAAAAGCAGGAGATGGCCATGGCCCATCAAAAATCACTACCAGGCCACTTCGAGCAAATCTATCGACAATACAAGTCGGCTCAAAATGGAGCGCATGGGGCGAGGGCGACAGCATGTAAGGGAAACACTTTGAACCCGCGCGCACCGCTCTCGATGATTGGCGAGCAGGACCGGAAAAAAAAAAAAAAAATGGAGTGCCATGCTCCGGCCCCGGCGCGCGCCAATCACCCGGTGCAATAAGAAATTCCCCAGCATGTAATCCAAGCCTAAGATCCACCTTGGATGATGTCGCCACCTGCTCGTGGAAATTAGCCACATCACAACCACAACATTCACCAATTCCACCTCCACCTGTAGATATTCTTCTAAGAAAGAAAGAGAAAATAAAAGGCCTAGACATACATGGCCATGTAGACAAAGCAAGCCTTAAAATAAATAAAAAAAAAGGGCCTAGACATACATGGCCACGCGTACCACATGACAATCTCCATGGTTAGGCCCATTGTCAGTCAATCACACAACACACACACACACACACACACACACACACACACAAAAAAAAAAAAAAAAAAAAAAAAAAAAAAAAAAAAAAAAAAAAAAAAAAAAAAAAAAAAAAAAAAAGGGCTAGACATACATGGCCATTAGTACCACATGACAATCTCCATGGTTAGGCCCCATTGTCAGTCAATTACACACACACACACACACATACATACATACATACATAAAACATATATATATATAGACAAGTAAAAGGCCTAGACATACATGGCCATGTAGACAAAGCAAGCCTTAAAATAAAAAAAAAGGGCCTAGACATACATGGCCATGCGTACCACATGACAATCTCCATGGTTAGGCAGACAGACAGACAGACAGGCCCCATTGTCAGTCAATTACGCGCGCGCGCGCACACAGGGCCTAGACATTCATGGCCATGCGTACCACATGACAATCTCCATGGTTAGGCCCCATTGTCACAGACAGACAGACCTGCAGGCATGCATGCATACATACATACATACATACATACATACATACATACACTACCACATGACAATCTCCATGGTTAGGCCCCCATTGTCACAGACAGACAGACAGACCTGCAGGCATGCATGCATGCATACATACATACATACATACATACATACATACATACATACATACATACATACATACATACATACACAGGGCCTAGACATACATGGCCATGCGTACCACATGACAATCTCCATGGTTAGGCCCCCATTGTCAGTCAATTACACAGACAGACAGACAGACAGACATGCATGCATGGACAAGTAAATCCTTACGGGTCCCAAAATATCCTCTTTAAGAAGATTCACCATTTGAGAAGTAGACAACTCAAAAATTTTATATTTTCATTTTATCATAAGTATTTCAAAAAATAATTTTTTTTTTTTTTTAAAAAAAAAAAGAGAGTCAATGAAAGATTGGATCTTGCTAGAGGAATAGCAGCCTGAGCATTGGCATTTGAAAGAAATTTAAAGGCACTAAGCCGCCAATCCCTTTGACTAATATTCTACATAATGCATACCATTAAGGATATAAAGAGCAGAAAGACCTCTAACCGTAGGATATACCGAACTGAAAAGCATGATTTGCAAGAATTCTTGCTCGCAACATATTCAAATATGGTTTAATATGTACATCCGACTAGAAAGCATCATCACCACATCAGTAAAGGGGAACTTCATGGTCGTCCAAGATAAAAAGACACCACCTTTCATCAACCCAAACGGAACGGAAGGAAGAGAAGAATCAGGAAATGTCTGTTAAGACCTCAAGCAACATAGAAGATGCTAATAAAAGCGTAGTCTGTTATAGCACAGAATTTCAACATTTGCTAACCTTCAACTGAACTGAATAACCAGCATTGACATGAAAAACAAGCAAAATTAACAGAGTAGAAAAAACAGCAATATTAGTATTATTTGGAATTCAGGAATAGCAGTACGTCACAAAGATCTATGTATGCAAAAATAAAATAAAAGCCTCCAGCACTAGCTAACGGATAATGCAGCTAAACACAGCAAGATAAGGCTAAACATGCCACAAAATTATCATACTTTAAATGAGCTGAGTTCTTAAACCCGAGAGGAAATACCAGGGAATCGTATGGTAAATATGGTTTAGTCAACCTCCTCCATCTTGCTGCCCTCTGCATCAGCATCCTCCAGTGAAGGCATGTCAGCATCTGCATCAACCGTCTCATCCTCGTCAATGCTGAGACCCAACTTCAGCATGCGGTGGATCCTGTTGCCAAAGGTGTTGGGTTCATCAAGGCTGAAGCCAGAGGTGAGAAGGGCTGTATCAAATAGCAGCAGCACGAGGTCCTTGACCGATTTGTCATTCTTGTCTGCCTCTGCCCGCTTCCTCAACTCCTCCATGATGGGGTTCTCCGGGTTGATCTCCATTGTCTTCTTGCTGGACATGTAGCCCGCCATGCTCGAATCCCTCAGGGCTTGTGCCTTCATGATCCTCTCCATGTTGGCAGTCCAACCATATTCACCAGTGACCAGACAGCAGGGAGAGTCTACCACTCGATCAGACACCACAACCTTCTCCACCTTATCACCCAACACTTCCTTGATGACTTTGCACAACCCCTCAAATTTCTCCTTGAGGGCTTCCTTCTTCTTCATTTCATCCTCACTCTCATCAAGCTTCAATCCCTCCTTTGTTGCAGAAACCAACTTCTTCCCCTCGAACTCCTTTAACTGACCCACAGCATACTCATCAATTGCATCAACCATGAAAAGAACCTCGTAGCCCTTCTTCTTTAGCCTCTCCAGGAATGGGGAGTTCTCAACAGCCTTTTTACTCTCACCCGTGATGTAGTAAATGTCGTTCTGGCCCTCCTTCATCCTTGTAACATAGTCCTTGAGGCTTGTCATCTCATCACCACTCTTGGTTGAGTGGTACCTAAGCAATTCAGCCAACTTGGTCCTGTTCGCAGAGTCCTCATGCATGCCAAGCTTGAGATTCTTCGAGAATGCTTCATAAAACTTGTTGTAGTCCTCCTTGTTCTCAGCAATCTCGAAGAAGAGCTCAATGCACTTCTTGACCAGGTTCTTGCGGATGACTTTGAGGATCTTGTTCTGCTGAAGCATCTCTCTAGAGATGTTGAGGGGAAGGTCCTCAGAGTCAACAATCCCCTTGACAAAGCCCAAGTACTCCGGAATTAGTTCTTCACAGTTGTCCATGATGAAGACACGACGAACATAAAGCTTGATGTTGTTAAGCTTTTTCCTGGTATCAAAGAGGTCAAAAGGAGCTCTCTTGGGCACAAAAAGCACGGCCTTGAACTCCAGCTGGCCCTCCACAGAGAAGTGCTTAACAGCCAAGTGTTCCTCCCAGTCATTTGTTAGACTCTTGTAGAAAGCAGAATACTCTTCCTTGGTGATCTCTTCAGGCTTTCTCATCCAGATTGGCTTCTGCTTGTTGACCACAGACCACTCATGTGACACCTCCTTGATCTTCTTCTTCTTCTTCTCCTTCTCTTCTTTCTCTTCATCAACATCTTCAACCTTCCCTTCCTCAGCATCTTTCTTCTCCTCCTCATCCTCATCATCAGAAATTTCCTTCTCAGTGGTCTTCTCAGTCCACAGGGAGATAGGATAGCTGATAAACTCAGAATGCTTCTTGATCAGATCTTTGAGGCGGCGCTCCTCGAGGTACTCCAACTGCAATCAAATCAGATCAAACCAAAACATAGCAGGAAGGTTATTCACAGTATGAAAAAGGCTAAGCACACATTTGTAGAGATAAAAAAGAAAATACGTAAAAAGTGGCAAGGATGACAAGGCAGCAGAAAGTCCTCATTTATAGAGTTAAAGCTAGAGAAGTCTTCCATTGTCAATATCTAGTAAACCATAACAATGGATATTTGCGCATCACATTAATTTCAAACAGATCATAAAGCTGTATGCTCATCTTGCAATGTAAAAATATCGATAAAAATCATGCTCATCAACAATGAAAAACAAAAAAGGAGCATCATGAAAAAATAGCAACTAAAATCATACTTATCAACCATGAAAAACCAAAAAAAAAGAAGCATGCAGGTAAGACAGTAGCAGCCTTCAAATCAGTGTTCTTAAAGGCCCTAGACGCACCTAGGCACTAGGGGTCCCTAGAGCCTAGGGGCAAGCACGCGCCTAAGAGAAGGCGGG
This sequence comes from Cocos nucifera, assembly GCA_006176705.1. Taxonomy (NCBI): domain Eukaryota; kingdom Viridiplantae; phylum Streptophyta; class Magnoliopsida; order Arecales; family Arecaceae; genus Cocos; species Cocos nucifera. The sequence continues at coordinate 111,330 of QRFJ01001797.1, forward strand.
CACCAAAAACAAAAAAAACAAAAAACTAGCTAGCCAAGAATTCCAACAAGTAAAAACTAATACCCTATTATTAAAAAGTAAAAATTAAAAATAGCAAAAGATCTATCAATAGGCAAATAGTCTAGCATGTAAAAACTAGCTCTAACCCAAAAATAATCAAATAAGTATTTTCTAAATTCCTAATTGGCTAATCCTCATCATCATCAAACAAGCCAACTTCATCATTTTCTTTTTGTTCCTCTCCAATATCTTTCTCATACTCATCATCTATCTCCTCCTCTGATTCATCTATAAGCTGCACTTGGGATGATCTGCTAGACTTTGATCTTGATGATGACGTTGAAGCTTCCCATTTGGAAAATATTTTCGCACTAACTTTAGTACAATAAGCAGACTCATAAGCTCCATAAGCTTCGGCAATAAGATCCCATGTCAAACCATCATCACTATCACTAAATAATTGTTTTTGTTCATCATTTGCATCTGTATGAACTCGCTTCATTCTTCCAGTCAACCACTCATTGCAATCATCGATATCTTTTAATGACATAAGGTCAATACGATTTCATCTACTATATAGATGTATTAATGCCCGATTATACTTAACAAACATCAGATCATTTCTAATTCCTATAGACTATAACTAACATTTCCTATGTACCATAATTAACCTTTCCTATATGCTATAGTTGACATTTCTTATATACTATAATTGATCTTTCTTATGTACTATAGCTGACCTTTCTTATTCCTTAGAAACTAAAATTTAATACTATAATTGACCTCATTGCATCTCTGAATAATGCAGAGGCATGCACTTGAGGTGCCTTAGGCCCAAGCCTAGGCTGCATCTAAGGGGTATTGCCTCACCCAGGGGTTACAAAGGCGCCAGCCCTTGCACCTAGCACCTTTTGCACCTCTGCTTCAAATACAAATCACAAAGAGAGTTTTTACTAAGTATATTAATGGCTAACCTCATGATGTTATTGAAAAATATTACAAGTTGTTACACATTCTATATAACTAAAAAATTGGCCATCATGTGACAATCATAATGCATGTTTTGACATCACCGAGTTTATGATTGAGAGTTGGCCATAAAAAAACCTCAAATAGTGAAGCATCATAATTTTATCCATGTAGTCAACCATACATAGATGGCATAGAGCTTTTGTTGTAAGTAACATTGATCATATTAATTAATAGTGCTACATCATCATTACAAGCAATTACATTGGTTTTTTTACCAGATGAATAGAAGATAAATCAGAGTTCAAATTTTTTTTTTCATTTTAAAAGTAAAATTTCAAAATCAATTATTTGGTAACGGCCTGTTACATCATAACAAAAGACCAAAAAATTTTGAGGCTGTGGCCATAATATCAAAGCTCATGCGATTAAAACCCTAACACTATAGAGAAACAATCAAAAGATGCATGAATGTCATCTTCTAGAACTAACTTCAATGACCCTTCAACCGTAGAGATATTCATCATGAAAATGAAAACATTACATGCCTAAGTTTGTCAATCCGCATACAGATCAAGTGTATCTGAAGTCTTTAAACAAAAAGTCTGCACTTCTCACTTCAGAAGAATCAACCAAAAGAAAATTGTTTGGTCAACAAACTATTGATAGGCACATTAAGATATTGATGCAAACATGACATTTTTTTAAAATATATTAGGATCACCATCAGTATGGCATTCTAACAGCAAAAATGCACAAGAAGCCAATTTCTTCTTCTAGCTCTCAAGCTAATAGAGTTCTAGAGTTCATTGAACTTTATGTCACATGCCGCATAGTGTATTCTTGCTTTGGCATCAACATAATAGGACCTGGTAATGCATAAAATCCTTGCACAATACAAATTTATATTTACCTTTTCTCAAAGCCATCTTTTCTGCTCCTATTTTCTATCTTTCAAATATATATATATATATATATATATATAATCCAAATTTCAAGTAAATAATGCCAACAATGAGATAATTATAGTTAAAAAGGGTGGCCTGGGTCCCTGTCGGTATTTACATACATGCATGCATAGGTGAAAACCACCACACACACAGGGAAAATCACCTACACGCATACACCATGCTTAAATATAGATATGCATGTGTAGGTGAAACCCACATAAACATGATGAACATGGCTTTGTGCTCGTAGCTCATTGTTGGTCCCAATGCTTTTCCTGTTTACATCTGCAAGTGACGTGTTAGAAGCAGTCCTCAACATTATCTTTAGGCGCAACTTCCTAATGTCACCCTAACAAAATATTTAAGTCAGCAATCAACTGCTCCAATACAGTTCCTCACGCAACAACCAATCTCAATAAGCCCCATAAATTGCCTAGTAAGATCGTCCAACTTTTTGTTACAAGTTAACATCATTTCAACGTTCAAGACATCTAATTAAATCCAACACCAAAAACATTGCACTTCCACATTTTCTTGATCAGCCAGTAATCCACAACCAGTTAAAAACCAATCTCCGGCCAAAATTTAAGTGCAAATCAGAATAATCAAATCCCTATACAAACATTAAGCACAGCATACCTAGTTAGCAAATAAGAAAATAACTTCAACAACATTAATTATCAGAAATTAATCAGGCCACCAATACAAATAATCAAACAACCCATTAAACAAACGCCAGAATGGAATTGTCTACACCTACGCAAACTACTCGATACTCATCAATTCAAAAGGAGAGAGAAGAGAGCGAGAAATTTATTTGAAGAAAAGCTAGCATCAGGGTTACTGTTTCAATACCTGATCCTCCTTGAGGAAAAGAGTGATCTTGGTGCCCCGTCCGAGGATCTCCCCCGAGGTAACCCTCGTCACAGTGAACGACCCACCGGCCTGGGACTCCCACACGTACTGCTCATCATCATTGTGCTTTGTGGTCACCACCACCTTCTCTGCTACAAGATAGGCAGAGTAGAACCCCACTCCGAACTGGCCAATCATGCTTACATCGGCCCCGGCCGCAAGCGCCTCCATAAACTCCTTGGTCCCGGACCTAGCAATGGTACCAAGATTGTTGACCAGATCGGACTTGGTCATACCAATACCGCTGTCAATGATGGAGAGGGTGTTGGAGGCCTTGTCGGGCACGATGTGGATGAAGAGCTCCGGCTGGGTGTCGAGCTTGCTCTTGTCCGTGAGGCTCTCAAACCGGATCTTGTCCAGCGCCTGTTAGGGTTTCAGATCAGTAACAAGAATGCATCAAAGGAGAAAGAAAAGATATCTTCAGTTAGGGATCGACAGAAAAGGAGAAGGACTCACATCGGAGGCGTTGCTGATGAGCTCGCGAAGGAAGATCTCCTTGTTGGAGTAGAAGGTGTTGATGATGAGGCTGAGGAGCTGGTTAATCTCCGCCTGGAAGGCGAAGGTCTCCGTCTCCGCGGCCATGGCTGAGGAGCAAGGTCGAATAGAGGAGATTTGGCTTGGACGAGGAAAGAGGGAGAGGCTAGGGCTCGACAAATGGCAGACACTATTGGATTAAGGGAATCTAGGGTTTATGGAGAGAACGGGGTTATAAAGAGGCGGGTGCTTCTAGATTGTTCTGTGGCTACAAGGCCGGAGAGCAGTTGACTTGGACTCCGAAAGAAGGGGCGGGCGGGTAGATATTTCATCCAGATGGACTCGGGTATATGCACGTTTACATGTAACGGATGATAGCTAGCACGTATGTTTGTATGGTAGCTACCATGTATGTATGTATGTATAGCAGCTAGTGGCCATCAGCTATACCACGTATGTATGTTTAGTAGCTACCAGGCACCCAAAATAGAGAAGGCAAAGGCTTGACATACAATATATGGTGTCATATCCTAATTTACGACGGAAATAGATATATCTCCAAATTTTTAATTTATAAAAAAAATTAAAAAAATAGTAAAGAAGAAATTAGGATCCACCTTGTGGAAGAAAATAAATAGAAAAAAATATCATAAATTTCAACTCCATCTATACCTTCATCTAATTATCTGTTAATAAAATATTTTATTATTTTATAAGTGCATCTTTCTAGATTTATATACTATTCTATTAAAAAACTAAAGTCTATTAGCCAAAAATAGAAAAAATATTAATCAAGCTAGACAAGTGAGAAATTTTGATCAATAAATTTTATTAAAATAAAAAAAAAATTAACTATCATAAGAGTTCGTGAATTAGATTTTCACAATCAAAATGAAAATATTAAATAGGACTTGACATATAAAAAATATATTCCTATTAGAAGAAGAAATATCTCCAAATTTTCAATTCAATTGATAATCCTTCTCTAAATTTATTTCTTAGAAGATAAAAATTTTACTAACAACAAGTTAAAATTTTTATGATTCCATAAATAATAACAATTTTTTAAATATTTTAAAATTTATGGTTGTTTGGGGTTGTTGATCTACCGCCCAACTCACCAGCTGGCAATCGACTGACCGTTGGAATCCGATGGATGCTTATCGATTGACAATCGATGATAGATGATCGACGAACCACCAATCGATTGATTTGATTCAGCTGTATCAGCTGATTATAGATCAAGTGGCCAAAGGATCAACAGCCTGTCGATCTACCATCGGTTCGATCAATACAATGATAAAAGTGTCGATGCACTGCCATCCGATGAGTCTTCCAACCGACGGTCGATCGGCTATCAAGTCTTCCGACCGACTGTTCAATCAGCCTCCAGCTCTTCAACTGATCGATGATCGATCGGTATCGAGCCAGTTGACTGACCATCGGAAGCTCTTTAAATCGCTCATCTGGCTTATGATCAACCTCATAAAACCATCCCTAAAAAGAGTGGGCAACGATAATTAGTGGACGATTTTAACTACCTACTCATGATCACACTACACCGAAAAAAGAGGGATCCATATGCTAAGCGGTGATCATCCCGACATCTATAAAAGAAAAGTAAACTGGCAAGTTTGGTAAGATACTCCAAAACATTCTAAGAGCAAACTTCATCACCTTGCTCTTTGTTCTCTTTTCGATCAGTCCATCCTACTAACTGAAGTATCGAAGGATCTCCATCAGAGCCAACTCTGGTCAATGTGGACTTTCTTTCTGCAGGTTTCTCGACGTTCATTCACAGGCATAGGTGGATTGGCTACAATAGAATGGCGCACCAAAAAGAGGAAGAATCAATAACCCTACTTCATAAATGGCGAAGACTAGCGCTTGTAACTCACTCAGCTCTGTCGGCCAATCACCCCAGCGAGAAGCACTTCCCCCTCCATTGCCGATAATGGCAAAATCGAGTTCCTTGCACCTGATAGTCATGTCGGACGTGCAAGCACAGTAATTAACTGCGTTGACACAGCAAGTCTGGATGTTGATAGAGGTTGTGCATAGCCTCCAACAGCAATCGCACGTGGCGACGGAGAGCCCAGTGATGCAGGCAATACCATCTAGGTATAGCCACCACGTCACGAGACGCTCCACCACTCCTTCATCGGAGCAACCATCTCGACGTTCCCATCAAATGGAAACTCCATCTCTTCACCGCTCATGAGGAACCATCCGTCGACGCTCCATTTTCCCATCTTCTAGTCAGAGTCAGCATAAGAAAAAACGGTCGTGGGATTTGACCACCTCCTCCACTATAAGAAAATAGTAATTTTGTGATCGATTATGTGACCGAATTTTTTGGTTAAAATTTGAGATCAATTTTACGATCAAAAATTTGAATATAAAAATAAATTTATAAAATATTAATTTTATAAAATTTTATAAATAATTTTTTGATCAAATTTTCGATCGTAAATTTTTTGATCAAAAAATCGATCAAAAAATTCTAAAGTATTTTTTAATTTAAAATAATTTTTTAAAAACATTGACCAATTTTTTGATAAAAAAATAATTTTTTTCGACTGAATTTTCGATCGTAAATTTTTTGACTGAAAAATCGATCAAAAATTCCCAAAATTAATTTTTTAAAAAATTTTAAATAATTTAAAAAAAAATTTTGATCAATTTTTTGGTTAAAAAATTATTTTTTTATCAAATTTTTGGTTGCAAATTTTCTGACCAAAAATTCGATCATAAAATCTCAAAAATATTTTTTTAAAATTTAAAATAATTTAAAAAAAATTTTGGTTAGAAAATTAATTTTTTTCAATCAAATTTTTTGATTGTAAATTTTTTGACTGAAAAATTGATTGCAAAATCCTAAAAGAATTTTTTAGATTTAAAATAATTTTTAAAAAAAATTGACCAATTTTTTGGTTAGAAAATTAATTTTTTCCAATCAAATTTTAGATCATAAATTTTTTGACTAAAAAATCGATCGTAAAATCTTAAAAATTATTTTTTTAAAATTTAAAATAATTTTAAAAAAAATTTGACCAATTTTTTGATCAAAAATTAATTTTTTCTACCAAATTTTTTGTCGTAAATTTTTTGATCGAAAAATAGATCACAAAATCTTAAAATTAATTTTTTTAAATTTAAAATAATTTTAAAAAAAATTTGATTACTTTTCAGTCAAAAAATTATTTTTTTATCAAAGTTTTGGTCATAAATTTTTCGATCAAAAAATTGATCGCAAAATCCCAAAATTATTTTTTTAAAATAATTTGAAAATTTTTTTGATAGAGTTTTTGGTCAAAAAATTAATTTTTTCAATCAAATTTTTGGTCATAAATTTTTCAACCAAAAAATCGATCGAAAAATCTTAAAATTATTTTTTTAAAAATTAAAAATAATTTTAAAAAAGTTTTTGATTGATTTTTTGATCAAAAAATTATTTTTTCATCAATTTTTTTTATCATAATTTTTTGACCAAAAAATTAGTTGAAAAATTTTACAAAATAATTTAAAAAAATTTTTGATTGATTTTTTGGTTGAAAAATTAATTTTTTTTATCAAATTTTTTATTATAAATTTTCCAACCAAAAAATTGGTCAAAAATCTCAAAATTATTTTTTTAATTTAAAATAATTTAAAATTTTAGTTACCAATTTTTTGGTTGGAAAATCAATTTTTTTATCAAATTTTTTGATCATAAACATATTTTACAATCAAATATTTTTTTTTATTTTTTAAAAAATAATATAATTTTAGAATTTAAAATACATCTTCATCATTCATTATCTAAATAATTTATCATTAGTATATCGTCATAAAAGATCGGCTTGATCCGATAGCTTTAGCTATGTCGATCAATAATATTTGATTTCGACGGTCATGAATAGTTGTATGATAATCTGATAGACAGAGACCACCGATGGATTCGAAAAGTTGCAATAATGATCTCAGTGATATTTATAGCACACTATCAAAATTTTACTTCAATACATCATTATCATGATCAATTTAGCATAGAATGATTTAGACCATTAAATAAAAAATGAGTGATCAAAAGGCTAAATGACATTCGATTGTAAGATAATTTTTTAGAAAAATAATTTTTACTACTATTTTAATCATTTGTACGATGATGATCGTAAAATTCAAACTACGTGTACATGAACCATCGATGTTAAGCTAATCTTATAAAAGCACAAATATAATTACCTAATAACTTTAAGAATGAGTATTAAGAAACATGGTTTTAAATCGTTCATATATGCACGGTTTGAATTTTATGATCACCACCATACAAATGATCAAAGTAGTTATAAAAATTATTTTTTATTTGATGTCATTTGATCCTTTGATCACTTATTTTTTATTTAACGATTCAAATCATTTCATACTAAATTGACCATTATAATGATGTCCGATTGAAGTAAAATTTTGATAGTGTGCTATAAATATCATTAAGATCATCATTGTAAGTCTTTGAATCCATTGGTGGTCTCTATCTATCAGATCATCATACGATCGTTCATGACCGTCGAAATCAAATTTTATTGATCAACATAGCTAGGGCTACCGGATTGAATCAGTCTTTTGTGATGATACTCTAACGATAATTATTTAGATAATGAATGGTGAAGATAGACTTTAAATTCTAAAATTATACCATATTCAAAAAAAATAAAAAAAAATTATATTTAGTTGCAAAATATATTTGTGATCGAAAATCGATCAAAATAAATTAATTTTTTGACCAAAAAATTGATCAAAAAAAATTTAAAATTATTTTAAATTAAAAAATAATTTTAAGATTTTTTGACCAATTTTTCGATCGAAAAATTTGTGATAAAAAATTCGATCGAAAAAAATTAATTTTTCCGACCAAAAAATTGATCAAATTTTTTTTAAAAATTATTTTAAATTTTAGAAAAATAATTTTAGGATTTTTTGATCGATTTTTTGGCCATAAATTTTTTTAGTTTTTTGCAACCAAAAAATCAATCATAAATTTAAATTTTAAAATAATTTAATTAGCACTCTTTCTTTGGTGATTTATTTGGTTATTTAAAAAAATAAAAATAAAAATTTATAAGCCCAGTGCCCCACCCCCAACCCTGTCCTAACTGCCCTCGACCCCCATCTTCCCCTCCATGACGATCGCTCGCGATGGGCCCCCTCCCCTATCTGAAGACAGCCCGCGACGGCCTCCCCTCATCGGCCCATCGCGATGGCCCCCACTCCTCTCTCTGATTACTGCCCATGACGGCCTTCCCTCATCGGCCCACCGCGACTACCCCCTTTTGCCTCCCTGGCGACTGCCCGCGATGGCCTCCCTCCCTCCCCGGCCTGCGATGCCCCCTCCCCTTTGGCCTCCCCTTGCCTGCCTACCCGTGACGGCCCCCCTTCCCCTTCTCCTTGCCGCCACCTACTGCTGATGTCCACTATCGGGGGAACGGGGGGTGCGGTGCAGGCAGTCGGAGGACTGGAGTGCGGTGTCGGAGGCATGGAGCAGTGACCGGGGGCGTGCGATGTCGAAGGCCGCGGAGCAGCAGCCAGGGGGCAGTGCGGGTGGCCAGGGGGCACCACGGGCGGTGCAAGTGGCCTGGGGAAGGATGAGCGACCGAGGGCGGTGCGGGGGCCAAGGGGCACCGCAGGCGGTGCAGGTGGCCTAGGGAAGGGTGGGCGGCGGGGGCGGTGCGAGTGGCCAGGGGGCACCGCGGCGGTGCAGGTGGCCTGGGGAAGGGCGGGCGGTGAGGTGGCCTGGGGAAGGGCGGGCGGTCGGGAGTGGTGCAGGTGGCCAAGGGGCAGTGCGGGCGTGCGAGTGGCTAGGGGCAGTGCGGCGGTCGGGGGGCAGTGCAGGCAGTGCGTGTGGCCAGAGGGCAGGGCGAGCGATCGGGGCGGTGCGGGTGGCCCAGGGGCAGCGCATGTGTGTGCGCCCGGGGGTAGCATGAGTGACCGACGGTTGGCTAGGGGCAATGCGAGGGGTGGGGTGTGGGGGATCGGAGGGCGGCGACGCTGGCGGATGAGGACAGCAAAGGAGGAGGATGAAAAAAGTAATAAATAAAATATTAAAAATAAAATATTAAAAACATTTATAAATATTAATAATTTATTATTTTATAAAAAATAAAATACATAAAAAAAATAAAAATAATATAAATTTAAAATATAAAAAAGTGATCAATTTTGTAGCCAATTTTTTCTAAAAAATATTTTTCAAAAAATTTGTGATCAAATTTTTGATTGATTATTATTTAAATTTTTAGTTTAATATTTTTTAATTAATTTAGTGATTGATTTTGTAATCAATTTTTTCAAAAAAATATTTTTAAAAAAATTTATGATCGAATTTTTGATCGATTCTTATTTAAATTTTTAGTTTAATATTTTTTAATTAATTTAACGATCAATTTTATGATCTATTTTTTTAAAAAAAATATTTTTCAAAAAATTTACAATCAAATTTTTGATCGATTTAAAAATTAAAAAAAAATTATAATTTTTTTTAGAAATTAGAAACCATTTTTTAAAATTTTTAATTTTAAGAAATTAGATTTTTTTTTATTTTTTGAAAATTAGCAACCAATTTTTTAGGTTGGAAAATCGATCGTAAGTTTTTAGTTTATTTAATTTTAATAACTTTAATATTTTTTTTGGTCGATAAATCGATCGCTAGATTTTGCAATCAAAAAAATCGATCAGAAGATATTTCCAACCAGCCTTTTTGCGATCAAAAATTTTTGATCGTAAAATCGATCGCTAAATTATTAGCGACCGATTTTGATTTTTAGCGATCGATTTTTCGATCGTTAAAATTCTATTTTCTTGTAGTGCTCCTCCACTAGTTTCTTAAGAGGATCAACCCTGAGGATGTCTTCCTAGCAGCGGTTGGACGACTATGAGTGAAAGCTCAAGAAAATCGATCGTCGACTGGTTCGGATCTAGGAGGATGCGATAGGAGGGTCCTCCGACGGTCTTTATATCCATGCAGCTCCTCTTTTTTCCTCTTGCATCTTGAACAACCCTATCCCATCATGATTCAAGATGCTGCAGGTGGAATCGTATGACTACTCTACTGACCCAGTTGATCATCTTAGAGCTATAAAGCTCTCATGATGATCCAGGAGGCGAACGACGGCCTTATGTGCATCGACTTTCCGACCACCTTTCAGAAAGCTGCTTAAGCCTGGTATTTCGAGCTTCAGCCAGAAAGCATTAACTCTTTCGAATAGCTTGAAGACTCCTTCGTAGCTCACTTTAGGACTAGCAAAAGGATGCCACGAACTTCAAACACCCTCTTCTCGATCAAGCAAGGGGAGCGAGAAACTCTTCAGGTCTTCATGGCGCGTTTTAACACTGCCATGCTCGAGATCCAAAATCTCAACGAAAACGTAGCCATCTCGACCATGAAGTAGGGTCTATGGGATTTTCGGTTTACCTACTCGCTAGATAAGAACCACCTTAGGACTTATGCTAAACTCTTGGAGCATGCGGATAAATACATTCACACAGAAGAAGGCGCTTCTGGCCAATGCCAATTAAACAAAAAAGATTAGAAGAAAAAGAAACAATGGAAGAACAATGTTTCGGCCAGACTAGACCAGCCCACTCCGAAGGAAAAAATGGACTTCTCCCGACTGAACCCAGTACCAACCAATGTGAAAAGTTGGTACGATACTTATACTCCCCTCTCCACTCTATGTGCGCAAATCTTGATGGAGATCAAAGGGGAGAATTACTTTCACTGACCTCCGTCGATGAAAAATTGAAGGACAAATGAAAGTACTATCGATTTCATTGCGACTACGGCCACGATACCGAACAGTGCTTTCATCTGAAGGATGAGATCAAGGCTCTCATTCGACGGAGATTCCTTGCCAAGTTTTGGCTTAATCATCCAACTCAGTCGTAAGCCGATCAACCACCGATGTCGGAGGAAATTCATCAAAATTGACCAATGATCAGGATGATCAACATGATCTATGGGCGACCAAAGAGCTAGGGGGCAACATCCAAAAAAGAATCGGCCAAGAAATAACAATCCGATGAACCTATTTCTTTTTTCGATGATGATATAAGGAGAATTCAAACTTCCTATGATAATGCTATTATCATCTCGACGACAATAGCAAACTATGGTGTAAAAAGAATTCTCGTTGATAATGGAAGCTTAACTAATATTTTATTTTACTCTACTTTCTCTCGAATGAAATTATCGACAGAATGCCTCCTGAAGTGTTCCCATCCCTTTAGTTGGATTTACAGAAGACATCATCGATATTGAGGAAGAGATAGATCTTCCATTGACTACGGGGATAGAACCTAAACAAAGCATTATCATCTTGACTTTTATGGTCATTAGAGTCCTCTTAGCATATAATGCCATATTTGGAAGACCGAAACTCAATGCCCTTAAGGCGATAGTGTCGACATATCATTTACTAGTCTGATTTCTGACTAAGATCAGAATCGGAGAGATGCAAGGTGACCAATAGATTGCCTGACGTTACCTCGTAATCACTACAAAAGAGAATAAATCGGAAGATTCTTCGCCACTAGAAGGACTTGATCAGTGGAAAGATGAAAAGTGAGATGAGCCAGCTGAATAGTTGATCTCCATCCCATTGCAAGAGAACGACCCAGCTAAGATTGTTCAAATTGGATTACAACTTCAAACGATGGAGCATGAGCAACTGGTTTGGTTGTTAAGAGCCAACATCGACGTGTTCACTTAGTCGACAATCAACATGCTAGGCATACCTTCAGAAATAATCACTCACCGACTGAATGTCAAGTCGGTGAGACGAAAAAAGTGACCATTTGCTCTCGAGCGATAGAAGGTCATCGATGAAGCGGTGGATGAACTTCTCATGGCAGACTTCATCAGAGAGGCCCATTATTCCGATTGACTTATGAATGTCGTCATGGTAAGAAAAGCCAATAAAAAATGGTGCATCTGCATTGATTATACCAACTTGAATGAAGCATGCCCGAAGGATAGTTTTTCTTTATCGAAGATCGACCAGCTAGTCAATGTAACTTTAGGGCATCGACTCCTGAGTTTCATGGATTCTTTCGTAGGCTATAATCAAATCTAATTGGCATCTGAAGATCAAGAACATATTGCCTTCGTCACTGACAAAGAAATTTATTGCTATAAAGTCATACTGTTTGAACTCAAAAATGTGGGAGCAACCTACCAACGGTTAGTGAACAAAGTCTTCAAACCATAAATTGGACGGAATATGAAAGTGTATGTCGATGATATGCTAGTAAAAAGCACTCAAAGTCAGGACTATATGACTTAGAAGAGGCTTTCGACACACTCCGACGATACCGAATGAAGCTAAATTCGACCAAATATGCCTTCAGAGTGACGGCCAGGAAGTTTCTTGGTTTCCTCATTTTGCATCGAGGAATCGAGGTAAATCCTGAAAGGATAAAAGCAATCATTGATATGAAATATCCAACTTCGAAAAAGGAGGTGCAATAGCTCAACGAAAAAGTTCGCCGCACTCAATCGGATTCATCTCCAAGTCTGTTGAAAGATGTCTTCCTTTCTTCAAAACCTAAAAACTTCTCATGGATTGACGAATGCCGACGATCCTTCGAAGAGCTAAAAAATACATGATGACTCCTCCATTGCTTGTAATGCCGATGGAAGGAGAACCTCTATATTTATATCTGGCCGCATCCAGATAAGCTATTAGTTTCGATTTTGATCAAAGAAGATGAAAGTTGGGTACAACACTCCATCTATTATGCAAGTGAAGACTTCATCACAATACCACAACTCGATATTCAAAGATTGAGAAGATGATCTATACCTTAATCATTTCGACACAACGGCTTCGGTCCTACTTCCAAGTCCACATGGTATATGTTTTAACCGACCAACCTCTGAAGTCGATCGTACATTGATTAGATACCTCAGAAAGAATGGCGAAATGGACGATAAAGCTCAGCGAATTTGACATCCAATATCATCCTCGCCCATCGATGAAGACCCAGGTTCTGGCCGATTTTATTGTTAAATATACTATAAGTCCGATCAGAAAACAACTCGCAAGTCGGAAGAAAGCACCCCTAAAATCAATTCGTAAGTCGACCTAGGTGTTGCATGTCGATGGAGCATCAAATGCCTTGAAAGCGATGATGGACTCATTTTGATAAATGCCAATAGAGTAGTCACCGAGTACGCCCTCCAATTTAACTTCAAAGCTTCGAACAATCAATTCGAGTATGAATCTCTTCTTGCCAGCTTGAGAATCACTAAGGAGCTCGGAGTCAATGAGCTGAAGACATTCATCGATTCTCAACTCATTGCGGGATAAGTCAAAGACAACTACGAAGCTCACGATCCAACGATGCAGAAGTATTTAGAGAAAGTGAGAGACCAAACTTCTATCTTTAAATACTTTGATATTTGCATATCTCCAGAGCAGAAAATGCTCGGGCCGATGCACTCTCCCGACTCACCATCACCGCCCCTAACGAACTTAGTCGAACCTAAATCGAGTATCTCGATATACCAAGTATCGAAAGGACGAAAGAAATATTGCAGATCAATGATGAGCTAAGTTGGATAGATCCGATCGTCAGATACCTGACTGAGGAAAATCCTACCCAACAATCCATCGAAAGTGAAGCACTTGAGATAGATAGCTTCGTAATACGTTATGATGGATGGACGATCCTACAAGGGATCTTTTTCTCTTTCACTCTTGAAATGCTTCGGACCTACCAATACCGACTACACGCTTCGAAAAGTCCACGAAGAAATCTGTGGGAACCATTTAGGGGGCAAGTCCCTCACCTATAAGATCTTTTGGCATGAATATTATTGGCCAACAATGCAAAAGGATGCAACCGAGTTTGTCTGGAGATGTAAGTCGTGCCAAAGATACACCAACATCCAACATCAATCGATGATGCCACTGACGTCGATCGTAGCTTTATGGCCATTGCGCAGTGAAAAATCGACATACTTAGTCCTTTTCCACCGACATTCGGGCAAAAAAAATTCTTAGTCATCACCGTCGACTATTTTTATAAAATGGATGAAAGTCGAATCTTTGGCACAAATTACAAAAAATAAGATGGAGGACTTCATTTAGAAATCTATCATTTATAGATTCAGGCTCCCGCATACGATCATAATCGACGATGGTTGATAGTTTGACAATCAGAACTTCAAAAACTTCTGTACGACATACCATACCGCGCATAAGTTGACATCTGTCGGCCATCTCCATTCAAATGGAGAAGTGGGGGTCATGAACCGAATGATCCTCCATGGTCTGAAAATCCAGCTCAATGCAGCCAAAGGCCTTTGGGTAGAACAACTATCTTTGGTGTTATGGGCCTACCGAACAATCCCTCAAGTTCCGATGGGCAAATCTCTCTTTAACCTTGCCTATGGAATAAAGGCAGTGATACCCATTGAAGTCGGATTACAGTTGATGAGGGTTGAAAAATACGATGAGTCAAGTAACTCGGATCGTCGAAGAGTAGACTTAGATCTATTATCCGAAGTCTAGCAACAAGCTCAACTTAGAATGGCTATCTATCAACAATGAGTTGCAAAGTACTACAATAAAAGGGTCAAATCAAAAAAAAATCCATCTAAAAGACTTATCCCTATGGAAGACTGAAGTATCCAAACTGTTGGATCAAGGAAAATTTTTTTCGAACTAAGAAGGATCCTACCGAGTGACGAAGATCCTTTGACCTGGTGCATATAGATTCGAAATACTCGACGGAGTTAAAATTCTTCGGACATGGAATGCAAACAATCTTAAAGTATACTATCAATAAAATCAGCTCCATGTATTTCTGATAAATACAAAAAAAAATTACAAAGTTTTCTTCAAAGAAGATGAAAGTGTCCTCTCTATGAACAATAGTCAATTAATCGATGTATTAGTCGGTTAAAAATCGAATAAACCAAACTGATGGGAACCTATGCAATTTTGAAAGCAGTGGAGAAAAATCGATCGATTCATCGTCGGTTAAACATTACAATTGACCAACTATCGGCACATTACAGTCAGCAGGGCTCGACAATCAACCAATAAGTGGCGATCGATAATCGATGTTTCAATGATTTTTGATCGGATATCTCAAATGATTGGTGCGATCGACCTTCCATAGTAGAACGGCCAACTAACTGGCTTATAAACAATGTCGATGCATAACTTTCTTATGAAATGATAAGGGAAGAGAAGCATCAAGCTATTGGTTGTGAACTAGTTCACTTATCCCGACTAATAAAGAATACAACCCTTGCCGATTTGGCCATGGCCAAATCGAAGGATGTTTGGCTTATACCCGATCGTCATGCACTTCTGCAAATTAATCAAGTATTAGACGGTAAAAAGCCGACCAATGGACTGTTAAAAGCCAATCCATCATCGTCTTGCGCTCAATCATCAAATACTTTAACGATCTGACTATGTGCGAGTTGGTAAAAAATGACTAAAAGTTGGTTATAAACCAACTCAAGATTGGCTTGCCCCCAACCTACAAATATCTTAACAAATGACTAAGTATTGGCTAGCTAAAAATTCGACTTTAAATTGGTTTAAAAACTAGCCGATAGTTGAACCAGAGATTGGTTAATGGTCGATCAATCAAAGTCTTTACAAGTAAATTTTGTTCATCAAAACCAAGTCAAGAAGAAGCTAACGAACAATGTTCGGATTTGGTTACTGGATGACAAATGGTTACGATGGAAGACAAATAAGCATGATAAAAGACAAATGCAAACAAAAATTTTCTTTCATTACTATGAAAGAAAAGTTACAAAATGGACCTTTAGTCCTTGCAAAATTAGAACTATATATAGTTTCAAAATAAAAAATAAAAATACAAGTTTACCTATCGATCGACTGCTCTGGAGCTGGATCGGGAGCAGCTTCAACTTTAGTAGTAGGTGAAATATTAGTCAATGAAATAGCTTCGATTGGGGCAACTCCCTAGCTCTCCGATAGGACTTCAGCAGCCAACTAAAGAGTTGCATCCGTCGGTGCAGAGAAGACCGAAACATCTTCGGTTGGAGTGGAAGCAGCAATGGGAGCGCCATCTTTCATCGGAGTCACTGGGTGCTTCATTGTTGCCTCCCTCTTTCTCTTCTTCAGCACCAGAGATGCCTCCCTCTTCCTCTTCTTCAGCACTAGGGATGATGATGTTGCTAAGATCAAGGTCAGGAAAGAGCTATTTAATAACATCTTGACCATCACCAAATCCGATCCAATAGGAAGCTTCACTTTCTTGAAGGATCAAAATTTTCAGATCAATCGAGGCTTGAATTCCTCGATGCCTAGCTCTTTCACACAATCGAGATCTTGTCGCAAAACCTGGATCTCCACCTTGGCCGAAGATGCCTCCCCATCGGTAGATTGCCACTTCTAATGCCAATCCTTTGTCTCCTTGGCCCAGTTATCACGGTCCTTCTTTAGCTTGTTTATTTCATACTTCTTCTTCTTAACATAACTCTCCTATGCCTTTACTTCTTTCTGAACCGACTTAAGGTCTGACCAAACCGATTCAAGTTTGGATCTTACCGACCCAAGCTCGACACTGAGATGGAAGACTTCATCGGACAAGTTCCTCTCCCGACCAGTGGCATCCCTCTCCAATTGCTCCAACTGATGGACTGTCGAATCACGTTCGATATTTGCGGCCGACATTGAATTGGAACACGCATGCTGAAGATCGACCATTCTACAGCAGGCCGACTCAAGCTCGGCCATGTCATGGGCCCACTATTCAAAAAAAGTACATCAAGTTAGTCAAAAAAAAGAGAAGAAAAGAGAGAGTCAAATTATCGATTTATCCCTATAAAAGTCGGGTAGAATGATCCGAACAAGTCGGCTAAAGTTCGACTCCTCCTTGACTTCCGATCATTCAGGAGGAAAATGGCGTAAACCAAACTCCTCACCAGCTGAAAATCAGAAAGAGCCAACCCACCTTAAGGGACCTGAACATCGACTTGTTTGGAGTCCGTATAATCACAACTGGAAGCATCGCTCCCAATCGGTGCGGGAAGAATTGGCACCTTTCCTTTCCTCCTGGCAGACGATTGCTCAGGGAGCGCTAATATCCACTTGGGTGTGGATGGAGAAGATGAACGCCCTCAACAAACTGGAGTTGGTTGTGGAGCGGGCACGATAATAGTCAGCTGAGCTCTTGACATAGGAGCAACAATCGGAGCATCGATAATAATAACATCTTCCTCCAACCGTATAACGGCTGGAGGGGCTTTGACAGAAGTAGTCACCACTAGAGTAAGAAGGGCGACGATGGGAGTACCGATGGTCCCCGAAGGTGCTACCAGGGGAATATTAGAAAAGCTAGGGGAAACCGAAGGACCAGCTACCCGACTTTTCTTTGACACACATGATGGACCGGTGTCAGACGCCACCCTCTTTCGAGTGGCAAACTGTTGAACTTCATCCATGGAGATTCCAAGAGGAAGATACATCCCTACAAAACCAAATTGGAAATTCGGGTTAATATCGAAACCCGACCGAATAAAAGAAGATCCAGAACCACGGACACTACATATACCTATGGATGGTGTCAGACCAAGTTTGGCATCATACAAAGCCTCTTCGGTGATCAATTTTTTTCTATAGGAGAACTTTC
Organism: Cocos nucifera; assembly: GCA_006176705.1. NCBI lineage: Eukaryota > Viridiplantae > Streptophyta > Magnoliopsida > Arecales > Arecaceae > Cocos > Cocos nucifera. The sequence goes on from QRFJ01001797.1 coordinate 129,296, forward strand.
ATATCTTTTAGCCAAAGAAAGTTCTCCCGATCGGTTGGATCTACCCAACTATTCTTGTTTGGAAGGACATTTGGTTCTCCCCATACTGATGGAAAGCCCCAAAAAGTAGGGGGTGAAACAAAGAAGAACTGGATCTTTCAAACATGAATGGATGATAGAAGACTAGTGATGAAAGAAAGACCCCTCCTTGGGGCAAAGTACCATCATCCGTCAACTTTCGGATGGAGCCGAAGAGCGAAGAAAGGTCTGAACAAAAAAAAAAAAGGGTTCGTCAGAATTAATCGATACAATAAAGCAAAGGTAATAAGAAGCTGAATGGAATTCGACGCTAACTGGGCCGGATACATCCGATAATAATCGAAGATGTTTCGAAGAAACTTCAGAACAGAAAACCTAAGGCACGACCTAAGATTTTCTAGATATAAAGCTATAAAATCTGATGGAGGTGAAATCATCCGACAGTCGGGGTTAGGAGCCAACAGCCGAAACTCCTCCAAGATTCGATATTGATCCTGAAGTCGCTCTACAACCAACATTGTCAGCATGGATGCTTCGACTGCCAGACCCTGCGATGAACTACTATGGGTACTAGCTATGTATACAACTCGACAAAATAAAATAAAAGGGATGAAAAAGGTGTCAGAAAGAAAGTTTGAACCTTGAACCTGAAAGCTAAAAGACAAGGGGATAAACAGATTCCCCGAAAGCTCCTTCTGCTAAAAGCAATAGAAGAAAAACTTGTAGGGCGAGTCTAGTATTTATAGGACCCACCAACGGTCATGATGCATAGAAGACTACACTAGATGCTGACATATGTCGATCGAAGACTGGTCGAACGTCAGATCCCTCGAGCCCTATGGTCATGCAACTCCTGATGGCGATCGTTCAGATCCCCGAAGCATCGATTGCAACCTTATCAACATCATGAAAATCATTAATGGCAGGTTGCAGAATGAAATTCGAGGCAATGCCATGTGTCGACCCCTTGCATTCGGTGCATCAAGTCAAAATGTGAAATCATTGTACTGAACTTGGACATGTGGGAACTGTTGGGGGCTGTTAATCTGTCGTCTGACTTACCAGCTAACAACTGACTGACCGTCGGACTCTGATGGATGCTTACCAATTAATAGTCGACGATAGATGATCGATGAACCACCAACCGATTGATTTGATTCAACTATGTCAGTCGATCATAGATCAAGTGGTCCAAGGATCAACAGCTCGCCGATCTACCATCGGTTAAAGTGCTTCTTTTCGGTCAGGTCGATTGCTTATACTGATGAGGTCGTTCGGTTGGTTGAGGAGCTGGAGGGCGATTGACAGTCGGTGTCTGGGGAAGACTTTGAAGTCGGATCAAGTCGTGTGATCAAAATGACCCTCGGATGGGTCGTGCGTTCAGCAATTCATATCGTTGTATCGATTGAA
>QRFJ01001797.1:131144-333400 GCA_006176705.1 Cocos nucifera
TCATTCTGCCTTCGTGAAATTTTTTTGTTCGGAGCTTCCTTGATTGATGAGCTCGAGATGGAAGTTCGTCGCTGTTGCTGGGCGGAGGTCGTGAGCGCAGTCGAACTTCATCCGTCTCCTGTGAACCTTTCTAGGAGAGAAACTTCTGCTCTCTATTTCTCCTTCCTAAGGGTGATTGGTATGCTAAGCCAAAATGCTCTTTCTTAAGGCCGATTCCTGGCATCCTGATGGCGGGTTTGCTGGCAAGTCACCGTCGAAAAGCTATCGCACGGTCTGCATCATCTCGATTGAGGCCACGAACCTATTAGACTAGCAGGTTGAACTGCTCCAACATCTATCGCAGCTTCAGATGGAGCCTAGGTTGGCGAAGGCTGGAAAAAAAAAAACCCCCCTTCGACCGTGCTCACGGATTCCTTCCGAATGCAAGCGAGGCTGAACTCCTCCTCGAGCTCATCATCAAAGAAGTCCTGACAAAAGGGCATGAAGTTCGGCTCGAGCTTGTTATCAGAAAGCCCCCGACAAAGATTTCACAAGAGGCGAAATGAAGTCGCCGCGCTCACGACCTCCCCGCGAGCGATGCGACTCCCCTCGGCCGTCTCAAGAAGCTCCAACAAAGATTTCACAGAAGGACGGTATAGAAGTTCGACCCACGCTCACGACCTCTCAAGCGCAGCGAGGCCCAAACTCCCCTCGAGCTCGTCATCAAGGAAGCTCCGATAAAGGATTTCATAGGAGGTGGAATGAAGTTCGACCGCTCACGACCTCTCCAGCGCAAGTGAGGCCGAACTCTCCCTCGAGCTCATCATCAAGGAAGCCCCGACAAAGATTTCATAGGAGGCGGAATGAAGTTCAGCGTAAGCGAGACCGTCGAACTCCCCCTCGAGCTCATCATCGAAGAAGCCCCGACAAAGGGGCATGAAGTTCTCTCATAGGTTTCATAAGAGGGCGGAATGAAGTTCAACCGCGCTCACGACCTCTCTAGCGCAAGCAAGGCCCGAACTCCTTGAGCTCATCATCAAGGAAGCTCCGACGGAAGGGTGCGAAGAAGTCCTCCCTCCAGAAGCTAGAACCACTATTGAGGGAGAAACGGCAAGGAGATCGGCCACCTCCCGGCATCATAGAAGCTACTTTGAGGCTTGGTACTTCAGCGGGCTATCATCTCTCAGTGTCAAAGCTAAGAGAAGCTTGCTTCAAATTGAGAAGACCAGCATGAGATAGAGGAGGTCGTCTGGCCCGGAACTTACTGCCCGAGAGAACTCGGAGGAACAACGCCTCCACGATCCTGAAATGGAGATGTGCTGCCAATAACTTTTCTTCGATAAAATTCTTCCATTTCAATAATATTATTTCTGGGTGCAAAAACTATGTGATGATAGGAAAGAAGCAGTCAATAGTTTTCGTGTTAGGAATAGGAGGAGAACCTCATCCAAATATGAGTAGGTCAAAGACCTTCAACCTCGGCTGCAGGAGATAAGATCTCCACCGAGGGTCCGGGCCAACCTCGGCTGTAGGAGATAAGATCTCCCCGAGCGCTCGCATCAACCTCGACCGCAGAAGATAAGATCTCCTCCGAGGGTCCGGGCCGAACCTCGACTGTAGGAGATAAGATCTCCTCGAGGGTCCGGACATCTCGCTGAGAAATAAATCTTTCCGAGGCAACCTCGACCAAGGAGATAAGATCTCCCCCGAGGCAACCTCGCTGTAGGAGATAAGATCTCCCCTGAGGGTCCGGGCCGACTCGGATTGCAGGAGATAATCTTTTTCGAGCACCCTGCATCAATCTCGACCGTAGGAGATAAGATCTCCCCCGGGGCTTCGGAGATAGATCTCGGCTCAGGAGATAAGATAAGATCTCCCCCGTAGATTTCGGACCTGACTTTGGCTGTTGGGGATAAAATCTCCTCCGAGCATCCGCATCAACCTGACCGAGAGATAAGATCTTCCCTAAGGATCCGGCCGACCTCAGTTGCAGGAGATAAGATCTCCTCGAGCGCCCATCAATCTCGACCGTAGGTGATAAAATCTCCTCCGAGATCCAGATCGATCTCGCTCAGGAGATTAATCTCCCCGGCGCCCACATCAACCTCGATCGTTAGGAGATAGGAGATAAGATCTCCATCGAGGCAACCTGACGTAGGAGATAAGATCTCTCCTAAGGATCCGAGCCAATCTCGGCTGTAGGAGATAAGATCTCCTCCGAGCGCCCGCAACAACCTCGACGTAGGAGATAAGATCTCCCCGAGGCATTTCGACCGTAGGAGATAAGATCTTCCTTGAGGGTCCGGCCAATCTCGGCTGCAGGGAAAGATCTCCCCCGAGCGCCCGCAACACCTCGCTATAAGGATAAGATCTCCTCTGAGCCAACCTCGGCCGTAGGAAGATAAGATCTCTCCGAGGGTTCGGACCGACCTCGACTACAGGAGATAAGATCTCCCGACGCCCGTATCAACCTCGACGCAGGAGAAAAGATCTCTCCTAAGACAATCTCGATCGAGGAGATAAGATCTTCCTCGAGGCGTCCGGGCCAACCTCAAGGAGATAGATCTCCCGAGCGTCCGCAGCAACCTCGACCGTAGGAGATAGGATCTCCCGAGGCAACCTCAGCCGCGAAGATAAGATCTCCCTTAGGGTCTGGGCCACTCAGCTGTAGGAGATAGTCTCCTCGAGCATCTGCAACAACCTCGACTGTAGGAGATAAGATCTCCCCCGAGCGCCTGCATCAACCTCGACCGTAGGAGATAAGATCTCCTCCGAGTGTCCGGGTCGATCCTGGCTACAGGAGATAAGATCTCCCTCGAGCGTCCATAACAACCTCGACCATAGGAGATAAGATCTTCCCCGAGGGTCCGGGCTGACCTCGACTGTAGGAGATAAGATCTTCCTCGAGCGTCCGCAACAACCTCGCCGTAGGAGATAAGATCTCTCCCAAGGATCCGGGCCAACCTCGACTGCAGGAGATAAGATCTTCCTCGAGCGTCCGCAACAACCTCGGTCGTAGGAGATAAGATCTCTTCCGAGGTCTGGGCATCTCGGCTGCAGAAGAAGATCTCCTCGAGCACCTGCATTCTCGACCGTAGGAGATAAGATCTTACTGAAGGACCCCCGAGGGTCTGGAGCCAATCTCGGTCAGAGATAAGATCTCTCCAAGCATCGAGCCAACCTCGGCCAGAGATAAAGATCTCTTTCGAGTGACCGCGACAACCTCGGTTAGAGATAAGTCTCTCCGAGCGATCGATCAAACTCGACTGCTGAAGACAATATCGGCCCCGAGGAGCCCAACCTTTGATCTTGACCGTAGGAGATGAGATCTACTTCAACCTCAACTAGAGATGAGATCTCTCCTAGGCTTCAACTTCAACATCAATTTTGACTGGAGATGAGATCTCCCCTGAGCTTCAACCTGAACCAGTACAGAGCCTAGAAGAGGACTTCGACACTCGCCTTTTCTGCACTCCCTTCCTTCGAGTTTCAAACTCGAAAGTGGGAGAGACTATTGTTGGGATAAATCCACTCCTACCGAAGTCCAGTTCGATGCTCAACCTATGCAACCGATAGCCACAGAAGAGCTTCAGCGGAAGAGTCTTAGCCGAACTCCTTCAGCCGGCTGAGCTCTTGTCGAACTCCTTCAACTGGCCTGATCTTAACCGAACTCCTTCAGCTGGTCAGACTCCTCAACGATCGAGCTCCTTTCAAACTCTCCAATGGTCAGACCTTAGCCGAACTCCTTCAGTCGGCCAGACTCGTCAGTGGTCGAGCTCCTTCCAAACTCTCCAGTGATCGAGTCTTAGCCGAACTCCTTCAGCCGATCGGACTCATCAGTGGCCTTAGCCGAATTCCTTCAGTCGATCAAACTCCTCAGTGGTTGAGCTCCTTCCGAACTCCCCAGCGGCTGGGTCTTAGCCGAACTCCTTCAGCCGATCAAACTCCTCAGCGGTCGAGCTCCTTTCGAACTCCCCAACGACCGAGCCTTAGCCGCACTCCTCCAGCCAGACACCTATGAGAGTCGAACTCCCTCCGCACTCCTCAGATCGAACTCCTTCAGAAGTCCGAACTCCTCTGAAATTGATACATGCCAAAGTCCACCAATCAATGCCTACTTTCTCAGAACCATAGCTATTAAATTTGGACGAACGATCGTCATTAGTCCGCTGTAGGCGACAGCGATCTACTACCAGGCGACGATGGCTGTCACCATCAATCTATGGCAGATGGCGCTGCAGACGGTGCCTTCCTCCATGACTGACCCCATTGGACCTCGAGCGGTCCGCTATCAGGCAGCTGCAGCTGTCATCATCAAGCTCCACCTCTAAAAAGGGACCCTCCAGATACGCTAAGCTCTAAGCTCTCCTCTCCTTCTCTAAACTCTGCCAAACTCATTCCAAAGCACTCCATTTCTATTGGTCAGAAGAGCTGACTTGATCATCGGAGGGTCCTATCGGAGCCACCCCTATCGGTTCTGAACGGAACTTTATTTTGCAAGTCACCGATGGTGACCTCGTCCACCTCCACTCTAGCTAGATCTGACGATAACCAGCTGGATCTGACGACAACCAGATTCTGCACCAATATTAACTAATAAGAATTTTATATTTTTAATATTTTAAAATTTATAACAGTCATGTGTATTATGAGAAATAGCACAAAAATCTCCTTTCATTTAATTATATATACATACATACATAAAACATGTTTAAAAATATTTTTTTTAGCTAGATAATGCAAATACTAGGGATCATTTCTATTTGTAAAGATTTCACAAGTTCACTCCTATCCAACTGCTGAACACTTGCAATAGCCATAGGTGGCATTAAGAAAAGAAAAGAAAAAAAAAAGCAAAGAAGAAACTAGGATCCACCTTGTGGAAGAAAATAATTAGTAAAAAAAAGAAAGAAATTTCAACTATATATATTCCTTCATCTGAATGTCCCTTAATAAATACTCCATTATTTTTTAAATGCTTCTTTCTTAGTTTAGGTACTGCTCTTTTTAAAAGAAAAGGTTTACCGCCCAAATTAGGGAAGCGATTAATGGAGCTAGCCAAATGACAGTGAAGAACTTTGAACAATGGACTTTTTTAAAAATAAAAGGAGAATTTCAACTACCATGAAAAGCTTCTACCGTGAATTGGAGCTTATCCTAGCAGTCATATCCCTCGACTTAACAACCAAAAATTTTAGAAATGAGCATCGTTTGATTCGTTCCCAAGGATTTGGACTTGGATAACAATAGTGAAGGTGGATCTCCCTCCCTTTCTTTCAAATAAATCAATATTAGCTATAGACATATCAAAACACAAAAAACTAGCATAATTCATGCAAGACGGTGACATACACTCTCAATCGATTGTTAGATAATTTAAATTTTTATTTTTGAATCATACTTTAATATTTATGTAAAATCAAAATATAACATATTTTGTGTCCATCGTTTCATCAATACGATGATCACGTAGTCCACAGAGCGTCAGATTCATTTTTCCATAAGTAGCTGAATCTTCTCTCTCTTTATCCTCCATCTTAATGTGGATGATTGATAAAAATCGTCATGTCCTTCTGAAAGTTGGAGAAAAGAGATCAAGGTCGCCTTTATTTTACCTGTACTTGTCTTATCCTATTAGAAGACTTAATCTTGATTAGAGTAGAAATTTCAGTCTAAGTCATTATCAGGAATAGAATTCTTTAATTAATTGGGCTCACCATAATTGATTCAGGACTTGACCCAATGAGTTAAACCTGACTAAGTAATAATTAGGCCACATTATGGAGTTAAATCTAACATTCTTCCACTTGGCCTATATTATCACTTTAAAATTAACTCTTTAATTTTGCCAAAATATTTTAAAAATATATAAAAAAAATATTTTTAATTTTTTAAAATAATAATTCTAAATCAGAATTTTAAAATTAATCCCGACAAGTGCATACTCATTTTATAAAAATTTACTCAATTATCTATTTCTTGAAGGATCCTTTATACTTTGATGAAGTAAAAATCATTGATGCAAATCATGACGATTATACATCTCAATTGATATATTTTCTTTCATGTATCATGACATCAATGATTCTTACTTAAACTTAGTCTTATATGCTGGAATACATAGACTATCAAAAACCATAATATCTATGATAATGGTCCCACTGTTATGTCATATAAATGATACTTCTGTTTACTATAATTTTGATAAAAGTCAACTGTAATGTATATAAATAATAATTAAATAGAAGTAATAGTAATCATCAAATCATTAAGAAAACTTAAAATAAGTGTCTATTATAAATTATATATTTTAATAATAAATATCCATAACTTTTACATGCTCTTTGAAAATTTTGGAGACTAAATCTTTCATCAAAGGATCAAGCTATTATACAAGTAGTATTAATAAAATCAATAGATACCTAATAACTACTAATCCTTTCATTTACAGCAAGATACTTAATATCAATGTACTTGTTTGCATTGATCATCTTGCTACTGTTAAAAAAAAAAATTACAGCAGAATTATCATAATAAATTTTCAGCAGCTTAAAAATAGAATCCATAACCTTGAGATGAATTTTCTCAATCCATAGAGCATATGAGGAAGCCTCATAGCAGTTTATATATTCAGCTTTCATAGTAGAGCAGGTAAGAATGCGTTGTTTTGCACTCCTCCATGAGATTACTCCACCAGCTAATAGGAAGATATAACCTGATGTGAACTTTCTACTATCGAGGCAATCGGCATAATCTGCATTTGAGTAACCGATCATCTCCAACTGATCAATCATCCTATAAGTAAGCATATAGTCTTTAGTTTTCAGAAGATATCGTATCATCTTCTTGGCAGCTTTTCAATGGTCCATACCTGGATCACTTTGATATCTACCAAGCATTTTCAAAGCAAAATTGATATCAGGATGAGTACATACTTAAACATACATCAGACTACCTACTACAGATGCATAGGGTATATCATTCATCTAATTTTTCTCAATCTCATTCTTAGGATACTGAAATTTACTGAATTTATCATCTTTAATGATTGGCACTTCACTTGATGAGCAGCTTGACATTCCAAACCTTTTTAGGATCCTAGTAATATAATTTTTCTAAGATAAACTAAGTAATCTCTTATTTCTATCACGATGAATTTCTATACCAAGAACATAAGAAGCATCTTTTATATCTTTCATGTCAAAATATTCTGAAAGAAAAGTTTTAGTTTCATACAAGAGATCCAAATCATTGCTGGTTAGTAAAATATCATCTATATATAGTATCAAAAATATAAACTTACTTTCATTCACCTTCAGATATATACATTGATCAGCAATATTTTCTTTAAATTTGAAGAAAATAATAATATGATTAAACTTTAAGTACCCTTACCTGGAAGCTTGTTTAAGATCATATAAAGATTTCTTTAATTTACATACCAGTCTTTTATTTTTTTGCACTAAAAATTCTTTAGACTGTTCCATATACACCTCTTTCTTTAAATCTCCATTCAAGAATGTGGTCTTGACATCCATTTGATGTAGCTCTAAATCAAAATAAGCTACTAATGCCATAATGATTCTGAATGAATCTTTTTAGAAATAAAAGAAATATTTTATGATAATCAATGTCTTTCTTTTGAGTGAATTCCTTTGCTATAAGTCTAGCTTTATATCTCTCGATATTATCTTTGGAATCTCATTTGGTCTTAAAAATCCATTTACAACCTACAGGCTTAAATTCTTTAGGTAATTCGACAAGTTTTCATACTTGATTCTTATTTATGGATTCCATCTTATCTTTCATGATATCTAACCAAAGTTCAGAATCATCGCTTTTCATTTCATCCTTAAATGAAACTGAATCATTCTTTATTCCAATATCATAATCACATTCTTATAAGTATATAATATAATCATCTAAAATAATCAATCTTTTAATTCTAGTAGATCTCTACAATATTTCAAGTTCAGTATCATTATTATGATTATTTTTAATTGGATCAAGTTCATTGCTAGTCTGTTCAGAAAGTGGTGTATCAATTATCTATTGATGTTCGATAATTTCAAATTGAGTAGACTCAAGTAGAATATCTCTAAGTGTTACTGTAATAGAAAGAGGTTCTCTTATTTTCTATAATACCACATTATGCGGTATACCACTATTACTATTTTTACCATCCTCAATAAACTTAGCAATTCTAGTTTCAACAATTCTAGTAGTGTGTGATGGACAATAAAATCTAAAATTCTTTGACCTTAATTTCTGGATATCCTATAAAATAACAACCAACAGTTCTAGGATCTAATTTCTTTTTTTATGGGTTATTACAATTAAGCCTCTACTAGATAACTCCAAATATATAGATATCTTAAACTTGGTTTCCTACCCATCTATAACTCAAAAGGGATTTTAGGAATGGCCTTACTAAGTATCCTATTTAGGATATACATAGCGGTTTTTAAGGCTTCTCCTCATAAATTTAAGGATAATGAGGATTTACTAACCATACTCCTTACCATGTCCATCAAGGTGCAATTACGCTTTTCAGCCACATCATTTTGTTGAAAATTTTTTGGCATAATATATTATGCTACAATATCATACTGTTTAAGAAATTTGGCAAAAGATCCAAGATTATAATTAAATTCATTATATCTGCCATAGTATTCACCATCCCTATCAGATCTCATAACCTTAATTTTTTTTATCTAACTGAATTTCTACTTCAGCTTTATATATCTTGAAGGCTTCCAAAGTTTCAAACTTTTCATGTAACAGAAAAATATAACCATAATGTGAGAAATCATCAATAAAGATAATAAAATATTTTTGCCCTCCAAAATAAGATATAAAATAGCCACAAATATTAGTATGTATCAATTCTAAGTGGCATTCTTTTTATGACTTTTAATTTATTTTTTTTAATATAATCGATGCACATACCAAAATTACTAAAATCTAAATTTGATAAAACACATTTCTTAATCAATCTAGTCATCCTTTCTTTTGATATGTGATCTAATTGCCTATGCCACAATATTGAAGAACTCTCATTTATAATACCATATTTTATTTCAATATTGACATTTAAAACAAGCAAAGATTGTTCAAAAGAAGAATCCAAATTTAATTTATATAATCTATTACACCATGTTCCAGTACCAACAAAAATAGAATTTTTGATTAATTTAAAATTTAAATTTACTAAAGTGAATGAAAAATCTTTTAAATCAAGTTTTAATAAAAAAATTAAATTTTTAGATACTAAAGGAATATAAAAGACATCATGTAGATCTAATTAGAATTCAGTGTCTGTAATGAGTCTGTAGGTTCTGACTATAATGATCTTGAACTTCATCCAATTTTTTATAAAGATCTACCGCTCTCTATCATTTAATTTCTAACTTGAAAGAAATTCTTACATTGAATTGAAAATATGAATTACATCATCCGAATCAATCCATAAAGTATTAAAAGGAACATCCATGAAATTGATTTTGAAATAAATAAGTGATAAGGGAATACCCTTCTTTTCGAATAATTTTTTTATTTTTGAATAATTCTTCTTGATATGTCCCTTCTTCTTGCAAAAAAAATATTTCAATTTATGAAAAACTTTTGTTAGTAGATTGTTGGATCCTTTATTTTCTTTTTTTGCCTTTTTTTTCTTAGAACACTCTTTTGAAACTACGTGAACAACTGGGATCCCTTCCTATTTCAATCTCTCTTTCTCTTGCACACACTGAAAGATGAATTCATTCATTGTCCATGATTCTTTACATGTATTGTAGTGAATTTTAAATTAGATAAACTAGGATGAAAGAGAATTGAGAACAAACTAGATAAAAAAAAATTTTAGATACTATCATGCCCAAATTATTTAATTTTTTAGCTATATCATGCATTTTTATGATATGCTTTCGCACTTTAAAAAATTTATCATATTTCATAGAGGTTAATTTATTCATTAGGATACTAGTTAAGGCTTTACTTAATCTAGTAAATTGTTATTCTACAGAGGAAAGGTACTTAGTGGTCAATTCGTTATCCAAAATAGATCTCCTAATGTCTCTCGCTATAGAACTTTTAATAATCATGAGAGACAATCTATTAAAGCACTTTCACTTTTCAGATAATTTTTTATGATCAGAAGAACTAGTGGAGGTAAGTGAATCTGGCTAAAGCTTACAAAGGGTCAAATCTAAATCTAGGCATCCTAAAATAATGAGAAACTGCTCATGCCAATCAGAATAATTTAATCCATTCAATATGAAAATATTAGATAGATACGACGAGAGTAAAATAGGGATCATGGCTTTAAATAACAAAATATGCTTATAATTATCGATATGATGTAGATTCCATGATACAATTCTGCTAATAACACTTATTATATAACTATAAAACATCTTTGGGTGAGAATCGTAGCATATAATAAGTATCTCAACTAATTTAATCATAAATTTAAACATAATAAACAATGTCAAAACATGCATCACATAAATCATAACTAATAATAATATGAAATATGTAAGCAAAAATAATAATTATGGCATGTACATATAATTCATGTTTAAACTATGATCCATCATATTAGTTGCACTTTCAGTGGTTTAACTAACTATGATTACAAAAATCTAAGGTTATTCCTGTTAGATGTGTGCCCAAGAAGTCAGATTGACTGACACTTATAATACACTTCTAAGAATAATTTTATAATTTTTGACTATAAATTAATAAAAATATTATTTTTCTATCATAATGTATATTTAAAAGTGTATGTGATCCATCCTTTGAGTTAATGGTAATAATAATTCATATTTTCAAGAGTTAAAAATTTAAGACATGAATTTTCATAATTAACTCATAAACAGCTTTCGATCAAAGGATCGTCATAAGAATGGTGATCAATTCGAAAGGTTGGTGTACGATCGCTTTCTTAAGATAGATGAGTCTTGTATCTATGGTGTAGAGACATCGGAGCAAAAGTACATATACTAGTTAGAGAACGAGAGTACTGAGCATGACCATCTCGAGCAATCATAAAAAGGTCTACTTTTTCATCGATGACTGGCTCGATGCTGCAATTGTGTATCAGATTCTTTAATCTGAGGAGCATCGGCAGTTCACCTTGAATGTGTTATAGTTTAACTACATCATAACTCGATTTTTTAGTCATTCAAAATCTTGAGGTGTATGTTGGCTATAGCATGTTCATTGTAGGAACTGAATTACACCAAGATGAGATCTATCTACCTCGGTAGTGGAGTAGTCCTATGATAATTATGAGATTGAGTCCTTAAGCCCATGACCATGGCAGTGTGATATAATAGAAAAAGAGTTTTTTATTAGGATTTTACATCGGACTCAAATCAAATGATTCATTTATATGATGGATGTTGGATTTTGATGAGTTTATCTTAAACCCTAATCCTATCGGAACTCATGATAGTAGAATCGATTCACACAAATAGCTACACCAAGAGATTCGCTTTCAGCTCTAATGGGTTGCCACCATATGCTACTAGGTGTCACTGATAAATTTTGGAAGCAATTAAAATGATCTTGATGATCGATCATTCTAATTGTTTGAATCAGAAAAGTTATGCTCCATCGAAAAGTATTTCGATAATGTCAATGATAGATATCATGATATATCTCATTGCCATACGGAATTGAACCTAACTGGATCATACATACAAGAGTTTTAGTCTAGTTATGATCAATTGGATGGAGTCAGTTTAATTGATTTGGATTAGATCTGATTAGATTCAAGAAAATCATGCTAGCACATGATGGAACCTAGCATTCTTTTTATAGTCTTTTTGGTTTGTCTCAATCAAAATCCTAACTGAAACTTGTCCATGTTAGAATAAGATTGTCTAAATTTATCAGATGATTTTAGGATAATACCTGCCATTTTTGATCATCTATCATTTTTTATCATCTATCTTTTCTGTCGCACACCAAGATCAAAGGTTGACCCTATTGTAAGAAAGAAGGGATCAAGGGCACATGCCCCCTAGAGATTTCTAGAGGCACACGCCCCAACTTTTTGATATGGTAGGAGAGGACTCACGTCCTCCTAAGCATGTGCCCAAAGTGGATAGGTTTTGACTTGATCAAATTTTAAATTTGATCAGTCAAAGAGGTTTGATAGAGATCAAACTCTAAGAAAGAAGGAAGAATCCATTGCACACCAAACTTTCTTTCTTTCTCCCTACCTATTTTGTATGACATTATATGGAATATTTGGGGCAGCAATTCTGAGGTGAGTCGGTGAGAAATTTGTCAAGAAATCAAAAATAAATCAAGCAATTGGTTGCTTGATTGATCAGAACACTGAGGTGGCGCAGGGCTCTATTTAAGAGACCCTGCGCCTTAGGGTTTCTCATGCTTTATGCTCCACGCCCCAAGCCTCCATAGGTAGCCATCCTCTCTCTTTCTCCATGCCCCTCTTCTTCTTCTTCTCTATGGCCAAAGGTTGGGCCAAGGTTCTAAGAGAAGGTCCATAGAAATTGGCATGAAGGTTTCAAGAAAAAAGACGACGTGCATGAGACGAGTGCACTGCCTTCATCAGTTGATTCGAAGGCTTTGCTAAATCAGATTTAGATCTAATTTTTGGTGATCAAATCTAGAAGAAGAGAACTTCTAAATTCAGCCTGAGTGAACTCTAGTAGAGTCCAGGCGCATGCATGGCTTAATCCAGAACTCCGAGCTTCCACAGATCATTGGTAGGGTAATCAAATTATCCAATCAAGTACAAAGTTTATATCTGATGTAATTCTTAATTTTAAATTTAATATAAGATCATTAAAATTAGATCGAAGAACTTTCTAATCTAATTAGACTCTGTAGATAAAATTTTAAAATATTTTCTATAGATCTGGTCAGATCAGACCGATCCTATGGCGGAAAAAGCAGTTTTTCCTTCAACTGGTATCAAAGCTGCGTTAACAGTTCTTCAGATATATTTTAGATTTATTTTTTTTATAATCTATGATCTGATATTAAGAATTTTAAATATCACATCAGATATGATCATATCTAAAATTAAAAGAATTAAAAATTTTAGATTCATATCAATCTTGTATGAGATGCAAATCTAGACTAGGTTTAGAATTATTCTATAAGTAGTCTAGTGCTAATTTCCTTTTTGATATGATTAAAAAAAAATTTTAGATCTTTATACTTCTATTTTTAGATGTTATAAATATTATAATCAGATCTAAAAATAATAAATAAAATTTTTAATTTTTATATGAGATATGAATGAAGCATGCCTAGACTAGTTGTAGAATAGTTCTATGATTTATCAAGAATAGATTTTATTTTGATATGATCAATATAAAATTTATTTTTTAGATATTATATGTGATGTATCAGATCTGAAAGCATGCATTTAAAATTTAATGATTGATACATGAGATGTATACAGAACGTGCATGTTTAGATCTATGACTTTATATGAGATATATATTATAGATTTATTATTTTATAGTGTAGTAATTATTTTTGATTAAGATATTCTCCTTGACCGTCCGATCATAAAAGTAAAATAGGATTTAAAAGCTCTCTCCTTTCATTCGATGGGATGCTCTTATGGCGTGTAAGGGTGCTGCGCGTTCATTCTTAATCAAAAATCAAAAATTTACTTTTTTATAAAATTCTAAATCAAGAAATCCTAGAATTTTTGTATGTTTCTGGTTATGAACTCAAAATTAATTAAAAATTAAGATTATAAAACTAATTAAATCTAAAATTATGAATTTTAAGATCTAAGACACCTTCATAAATTTGGGTTCGATCTTGGATAACTTAATTAGATCAAGCGGTTGATCAAACTGAATCAAAAGTTGGTTAGATAGGATCAAAGAAAGCTTAGATTTAACCAACCTAATAAGATTAAGTCTGGGTCAAGATCGAATCACATTCAGATGTGACTCAATCAAGTCAAGATCCTGATTTGGCTCCGCAGTTCGAGCCTAAATTGTAAGCTAATTCGATTGATTCTGATTCAATAATTTAGTGTCTAAAGTAAGTCTGGCGGATACGATCGACTAATTTTTAATTAGGAGCTACTTGACCTAAATGCATTCTTATCAAGTTAATGACATATCCCTTCCACTGATCCCACTTACCTTGCCATTTATGTCGATCCAGTTCTGGTTAGAGATGGCTAATAATTCGAGCCAATCCATGCCACTAGGTTAGTCATAATTATTATAACTAAGTCAAGTTAAGTTTAAAGAGATCTAAATTAAATTTTCCTAAAAAAAGATTAAGTCTAAGGTCTTCCACCATTGTAGATGTGCGGGCCCTTCCCGGGGTTGATTGTTCTCGATTGGATACAGTGGCTTCAGTTGCACCAAAAAGATGCAACCATGTCTATTAGGCATTGGATGCTATGGGCTGGAGGATGAGAGTTGGGCTCAATATTCTAGGATACGGTGAGAGATCCCAATTAGGAAAATCCCAGTCTATGCAAATGGTGGGTCTGACTTAACTAAGGAGTGGATCAATATTCCGGATACGGTGAGATTCATGAATTAGAGACCAAGTTTGGGTGCACCATGATTAGAGAATCATTGAACAAGAGTTGTTCACTCATTGGCTAACCCATCACCAATAACTGTTAGGTGAGGTGATGAGTCAGTTGGTGAGACCGCACCACCCACTAGAAATCATCAATCGCTGAGATTTTCGCATCTCTACAGAGGGAGTGTAGGGATCCGAGAAAATAGTGGGAGCTAATTTGTTTAAAAATAAAATCCCTAAATAAATTGGTCAAGTCAAAATTACAGTATCTAACTAGAATCTTTGACTCTCTACAGGAAAATGTCTGCGTCCAACCCACTAGGCACGTATCCTAGACACACATAGACTGACTGGACCCAATTATAAAGATTGGCTCAGGAACTACAAAATTATTTTGGGTTCAGAGAAGTTAACACATGTTTTGGACCAGGACCCTCCCACCTTACCAGCTCGTCCATCCACTGAACAGAGAGCGTCTCTGGAAAAATGGATTGACGAAGATAACAAAATTAGATACTACATGTTGGGCTCGATGTCTGATGAGCTCCAGCGCCAACATGAAGATATCGGGACTGCTCGCCAAATGTTGGCTCACCTACAAGGAGATGTTTGGTGAACAGAGTCGCGCAGCCAAATATCAAGTCACTAAGATGACTTTTTAAGGCTAAGATGCGTGATGGGCAGTCGATCCAAGATCACTGTCTGATGAATGATCAAGGACATGGAAGAGCTTGAGAAGCTCGGTGTGAAGTTGGACTTGGATTTGCAGAATTGATATTAATTCTGCAATCCTTGACTGATGCATATGGGCAAGTTCATCATGAACTTACCATATGCATAAACTTCAAAATTCCTTGGCCGAACTTATGAATATGCTGGTTACCGCTGAGCTTTCTATGAAAGGTTCTAAAGGCTCAGTTCTTGCTATGGAACGGACTTCTTCCAAAAGAAAGTCTTATGAAAAAGAAGAAAGAAGTCTGTGAGAAGCAAAAGACAGAAAGGATGGAAAGAAGAAGGAAGAGCTGAAGAAGAAAGCCACCGACAAAAAAAAGTATTTTCCATTGCAACAGCTGATGGCCATTGGAAGTAGAACTATCCCTACTTATACCTAGGCCATCCCTGAAGAACAAGAAGGAAGGCAGATCCTTCTGGAGGTATGCTCGTTATTGAGTCTAACCTTAACGATTTCTTCTGCATCCAGTTGGATGCTTGACTCTAGATCTAGTGCTCATTTATGCACTTTCATGCAGGATCTTGAGGAGAGCAGGAGATTGAGGAATGGTGAAATGATCCTGTACATCGAAAATAGAGCAAGAGTTGCTGCTGTGGCTATGAAAATCTATCCTCTTTAACTACCATCTGATTTAGATTTGAGTTTTAGAGACTGTTATTTTGTGCCTGCAGCTAAGCAGAAATTTGATTTCTATTTCTTATGCTTAGCACATGAAGGTTATGTGATTAACCTTCTTTAAGGACCATTATACTATTCTTTTTGAAAAAAATAAAATTGCAAGTGGATTCTTAATTAATGATCTCTATCAGTTGCATATTGATGTATCTGTGTTAAATATCGAGCAAAACGTAAATGCCGTAGGACTAAAGTGACCTAGGGATAGACTAAATGATAAGTATCTATGGCACCTTAGGCTAGGTCATATAGCGGAAGATAAGATTAACAAATTGGAGAAATCTGAGCTATTGAGTCCATTGACTTTCGAGTCATATCCGATTTTATGAATCATGCCTTCATGGCAAAATGATCAAGCTCTCCTTTTGTAGGACATGAAAAAGGGCCACAGACCTTCTTGTCTTGGTACACACGGATGCGTACGGCCCATTTAATGTGTCGGCTAGAGGCAATTATGTCTACTTCATCACCTTTATCGATGATCTATCTCAATATGGATATGTGTATTTGATGCGACATAAATCTAAAGTTTTTGAAAAGTTCAAAAAATTCAGACATGAAGTAGAAAAATAAATAGGAAAGTCCATTAAGGTTCTTCGATCAGATCGAGAAGGTGAATACCTTAATCAAAAGTTCTAGACCATCTTAAGAAAAATGGCATAGTCTCTCAATGGACTCCACCTGGAATGCCTCAACTTCATGAAATTTCAAAATGGAGGAACTGAACCCTATTAGATATGGTCTGATCCATGATGAGCTTCACGAACCTTCTTGATTTTCTTTGGGGACATAGTCTAATGACCGTAATTTACTTACTAAATAGAGTTTTCTCTAAAACTATTCCTACCATACCGTATGAGATATGGCATGGTAAGAAATCAAGTCTGAGTCATCTCAGAATTTAGGGTTGTCCGAGCTCATGTCAAGAAGACAACAAGCGGACAAGTTAGAGTCTTAGGTCCTTTAGAGCTCGATTTTATAGGATATCCTAAAGAGTCATTAGGATATTATTTCTATCATTCCAGAAGACCACAATGTGATTGTGAGTCGACATGCCATCTTTCTTGAAAAATAGTTTATTCAAGATAGTGGCATCAAAAGACAGATTAAGACTTGATGAAGAAAGTCTCACAAGAGCAACGAGCTAAGGAAAACCTATGGAATCCAAATCAGATTGAGCCAGTCCAATCACTACCTCCTCCACCTCATAGATTAAATAAGATTTTCCCGTCCTCCCTGAAAGATACTTAGGTATTATTTTAGAAGGATGTAGAAAAAATATTCCTCACAAAAAATGGGTTCATAGGTGATGATCCCAAAATCCTATGAACGAGGCGATATCAGATATCGACTCCGAGAAATAGGCTTAGAAGGCAATGAAGTCAAAAATTGACTCAATACGACTCAAACCAAGTCTGGACCTTGATAGATCCATCCAGAAGGTATAGTACCTATTGGGTGTAAATGGATCTTCAAGAGAAAGATTGGTGCAAATGGGAATGTGGAGACATTCAAGGCTAGGTTAGTGGTGAAAAGGATTATAGTCAACATGAAGGCATTGACTATCAGGATACCTTTTCACCAATAATCATGCTAAAATCCATCCGCACATTGCTTGCTGTTGCAGCCTATTTTGATTATGAAATATGGCAAATGGACGTGAAAACGATATTCTTAAATGGAAATATCTTGAGGAAGATATCTATATGGAACAGCCGCTAGATTTCACATCCAGTGATACTGATCACAAGGTCTTGCAAGCTGCAAAGGTCCATATATGGACTTAAGCAAGCATCTCGGAGCTGGAATGCTCATTTCAATGATGTGATCAAATTATTTGGTTTCATCAAAAATGAAGAAGAAGTTCTATATGTTTTCAAAAAGGGTCAGTGGGAGCACTGTTGTCTTCCTCATACTGTACGTGGATGACATCCTCCTTATTGGGAAAATGATATTTTCCATGTTGACTACGATCAAAATGTGGTTGTCAAAAGAATTCTCCATGAAAGACCTAGGAGAGGCATCCTTTATTCTAAAAATTAAGGTCTATAGGGATAGACCGAATAGGATGCTAGGACTCTTCACAGAAAATGTACATAGAGGAGGTACTAAAGAGGTTTAGTATAGGAAAACTCCAAGAGGAGGATTGGTACCCTTCGACATGGTATTCATCTCTTCCAAAAAGATGTGCCCCAGCACACCTGAGGAAGATTGAATGCATGAGCAAGATCTCTTATGCTTTTGCAATAGGAAGCCTCATGTATGCCATGCTATGTACACGACCTAATATAGCCCATGCTATGAGTGTCACAAGCAGATATCAGTCGAATTCAGATGAAGAGCACTAGACTTCTATGAAGTATATCCTTAAGTACTTAAGAAGGACTAAGAATATGTTCTTACTTTTTAGTAATGAAGAACTCTAGATCCAGGATTATATAGACTCAAATTTTATATCTGATATAAATGATCGAAAGTCAACATCTGATAGTCTATTTATGTGCAATAGTGGTGCTGTCAGCTAGAAGAGTTTCAAGCAGACCGTGATAGCGAATTCCAACATGGAAGCAGAGTACATCGCTGCATCGAAAGCTACAAAAAAGGTATTCTGATACAAGAAGTTCACCGTAGAGCTTGGAGTGATGCCATTGGACGTCGTCCCTCTGTATTGCGATAATAATGGCACCATAGCTTTGGCTAAAAAATCAAGATCACACCAAAAATTCAAGCACATCGAAGCAGTGATTCCATCTCATCTGCGATTACCTCGATAAGGATTACATTGAGATCAAGAGAGTCGACTCTATGGACAACATGGCAAATTCACTGACGAAGCCTTTAGACCAGCAGAAAATTAAAGCCCACCTTGAGAAGATAGGACTTAAATTTGTAGTCAATTGACTTTAAGTCAAGTGAGAGTTTGTTAAATATGTGCTCTAAAAGTCAGATTGGCTGACACTTATAATACACTTCTAAGGATAATTTTATAATTTTTGACTATAAATTAATAAAAAAATTATTTTTCTATCATAGTGTATATTTAAAAGTGTCTTATGATATATCCTTTAAGTTAATGATAATGATAATTTATATTTTCAAGAGTTAAAAATTTAAGATATGAATTTTCATAATTAACTCATAAACTGCTTTCGATCGTAGGATCGTCACGAGGATGGTGATCGATCTGAAAGGTTGGTATACGATTATTTTCTTAGGATAGATGAGTTTTATGTCTATAGTATGGAGGTATCAGAGCAAAAGTACAGGTACTCATTAGAGACCGAGGGCACTGAGCGTGACCACCTCGAGTAGTCATAAGAAAGTCTACCTTCTCATCGATGACTGACTCAATGCTGCAGTTGTGTGTCAAGTTTTTTAACCTAAGGAGCATCGGTAGTTCAACTTAAGTGTGTTATAATTTAACTACACCATAACTCGATCGCATACCAGGGTCAAAGGTTGATCCTGTTGTAAAAAAGAAGGAATCAGGGGCGCATGCCCCTGGAGATTTCTAGGGGTGCTTGCCCCCATTTTTTGGTACGACATGGAGAGGGTGCACATCCTCCTAGGCATGCGCCCAAAGTGGATAGGCTTTGACTTGGTCAAATTTTAGATTTGACCAGTCAAAGAGGTTTAATAGAGATCAAACTCTAAGAGAGAAGGAAAAATCCATTGTGCACCAAACTTCCTTTCCTTCTCCTTACCTATTTTATACTGCATTATATGGAATATTTGGGGCGGTAATTCTGAGGTGAGTTGGTGAGAAATTTTATTACAAAATTAGAAATAAATCAAGCAATTGGTTGCTTGATTGATTGGAACACTAAGGTGGCTCAAGGCTCTATTTAAGAGATCCTGCGCCCTAGGGTTTCTCATGCTTTATGCTCCATGCCCAAGCCCTCATAGGTAGTCATCCTCTCTCTTTCTCCATGCCCCTCTTCTTCTCCATGCCCAAAGGTTGGGCCAAGGTTCCAAAAGAAGGTCCATAGAAATTGACGCGAAAGTTTCAAAAAAAGAGACGACGTTCGTGAGACGAGCGCGCTGCCTTCATCAATTGATTCAAAGGCTTTACTAAGTCAGATTTAGATCTAACTTTTGGCAATTAGATCCAGAGGAAGAGCACTTCCAGATCTAGCCCAAGTAGATTTCGATAGAGGTTAGGCACGTGCGTGGCTTAATCCAGAATCCCGAGCTTCTCTAGATCATCAGTAGGATAATTAGATTATCCAATCAGGTACAAAGTTTATATCTGATTTAATTCTTAATTTTAGATTTAATATTAGATCATTAAAATTAAATCAGAGAACTTTCTAATCTGATTAGACTCTATAAAAATTTTTTTAAATATTTTTTATAGATCTGATCAGATCAGACCAATCCCATGATAGAAAAAGCAGTTTTTTCTTCAATTTCCATCTTTTCATGTAGAACTCCCCATCTTTATGCAGTTCAAGTTAGTCAATCTTTTACTATTAATTTATATCAAATTACAGTCATCTTTGAGTTTACTGTAATAGATACACTTTTATGTAATTCTAAAACTATAATGAAAGAAAATCATTAGTCCTCTGTGACTCGACTATCCAAAATCTATAGAGTGCTCCAGGCCCTTTAGGACTATACGAAAATACTTAAATAGTATAATAGTGAGCAAAATTATTAATTAAATAATTTAAATTATTTAAATATTTTATTTTATATAAAAAATTTTAACCATAATGTTTCTCAAATCATCATGAGTCTAATGGCTCAAAAATCGCTCAAATCGGATAAAAAACGATCAAAGTTATAACGATTTTATTAAAAATCTTAAAATTAAAGGACTTAACCATAAATTATAGAAATATGGGTCTTTTTTTATAAAATAGTAGCTTTAAAAATTATTCAAAAAATTGATAGAGACTTTAATATAATTTATTTTCTTATCATGGACTAAATTACAAAATTATCCTGAAGGACTAAATTGCAAAACTATCATATATGTTCTTTTTCAAAATTTAAACTTTTTAGGGGCTTATCTGCAAAAGTTTCTATTAGTAAATGGGTTCTATGATGGATTTTGGATTCAGGTTTGAATCCAAAATCTAGATCCATTAAGGACTTCTTCCCTGAGTTTTCTCCGATCAAAAGCTTCAAACCCCATAGCCACCGCCTCCCTTGCACCGGACGTCCGCCCCTTGCTTCCCTGACCACTGGAGGGACCAAGAGGGAGGGCGACGGACTACCCCCCTTGTCGAAGGATAGCGGGAAAACCCGCTTCTTGAACTGCGATGGTAGAAGCCATAATTTCCATGGCCGCTGCACAGAACGTCGCCGCCACAGCCCACTGCCACGACCATCTTCCCCCAGCCCGGTTCGAGGCCGTCGCTAGCTCACTCCCCCTGCTACGCCATATCCATCCTGCAGCCTCCCTATGCCATGGCTCTTACGGCTGCACAAGTGGTAGGCGAGGCGGATAGCGGCCACCACCGTCGTGAGGCAACGACGACCGCAGCTCCGACCTATCGACAACATGGTAGTTGCTGCTGCCCCATTCGTCGGACGGTGCAGATCAACTGGCATGGTCGGCTCCAATTTTTTTTAATTTTTTTAGAAATTAATAAATCTTAATTTAATTTTTAAAACTTTAATTAATTTTAAAAATTAAGAAACTATGATTTTAATTTTTTAAAAATAAATAAAAAATTTTATATGAATACGAAGCATGGATCCTAGGCTCTGATACCATATTTTAGATAATTTAAACTTTTTATGCATGGATCATGCTTCAATATTCATGTAAAATCAAAATATAATATGTCTTGCGCTATCATCTCACCAACGCGATAATCACATAGCCCGCAGAGCATCAGATCCATCTTTCATAGGCAGTTGATCTTCTCTCTCCTCACCTTTCATCTTAATACAAATGATTGATAAAAATCATCACGTCCTCCTAAGAGTTAGAGAAAAAAAATCAGGCCATCTCTATTTATACCTGCCCTTATCTTATCCTATCAAAAGACTTAATCCTAATTAGAATAAGAATTTTAGTTTAAATCTCATCAGAAATAGAATACTTTAATTAATTGGGCTCATTATAATTAATTCAGGACTTGATCCAATGAGTTAAACCAAACTAAGTAATAATTAGATCACATTATGGAGTTAAATCCAACATCAATAGCATCATCCTTCCACAATTAGCAAACCAATCAATAAAAAGTTTGCACCCATTCTTGCTTCTTCTCATGTAATTGTTCCCAGGCTATTTGTCCACCCACGTGATAATAGAGGGTTTCAAATTTTTTAAAAAATATTTTTTAAATAATTAATTTTAAAAATATTATTTTTTAAAATTTATTTTTGAAACTATTCTAATTATGGTGAGGTGGTGGTGATGTAGCAAAATCGCATGTTGAACATGCCATTTTGGACTTGAAATCACATGTTCAACATGCGATTTGAAGCTAAGATGGCATCCTATAGAAAAATAAAAAATAAAATCATATATGGAAGATGTAATTTTAGGTGAAATTGCATCTTCAACATGCATTTTCTCCAATTTTTTCCCTCCTCCCATGCATCACACAATTGGCTTTTTTTTTTCAATCTGCTCTATCGAGAAGCGTAGATGGAGGGGCGTGGGCGATCACCGATGTTCGTTCAAAGCCGCGGGGGCTTGGGTTCGTCAGGGCTGAGGGAGGAAAGGAGAGAGGGCAGTGGCAGCATAGAGTGCGAGAGGCGCTTGGGGCCAGGGAAGGGAGGAGGCAGCGATGGTGGTGGCGGCAGGCTGCAGAGGAGAGGAGAGGGGGGTTGGCGGTGCCAAAGTTGGCAGACTCGAATTCATCAAGGCTAGAGGAGGAGGTTTGATGATCGCATGGAGCCAGGTGTGATAGGGATGGTGGGTGTGATGCAAATGACGGCGAGGTGAGGTGGGGCCACAACCTGGGCCTCGCGAGGCAACCATGGTGAAGTCGTGCTAGTGGGGCCATGGGGTGAGCGGGCTATGGGAGGAAGGAAAGGGAAGGAAAAAATGAAAAAAAAAATAGGTGAGGAAAGGAAAAAATATTATTCTTTATTATTAATAATAATTTAAAAATAATGTTTTTAAATAATGTTATTATATAAATAATATTTTATTATTTTCTTATTATATAAAAAAATTATTATATAATAATTTTATTATTATTAATTTGAATAATATTTTATTATTTTTAAAAATATTATTTGTATAATAACATATTACTTTTAAAAATTTTATTTTTCAAAAATAAATAATAACATAATATTTTAAAAATAGTATTTCAAATAATGTTATTATATAAATATTTTTTTATTATTTTCTTATTATATAAATAATATTATTTTCAAATAATATTATTATACAAATAATATTTTATTATTTTATTATTATATAAATAATATTATTATACCAATAATATTTTTATTATTTATAATAATTTAAATAGTAAAATATTATTATTTTATTAATAATAAAATATTATTATGTTTTATTAATATTATTTAATAAAATATTTAAAAATATTTTTAAAAAAAAATATTATTTATTATGAATTTTTAGAAAAATATTTTTTTAAAATAATATGTTATCATACAAATAGCATTTTTAAGTTACTAATAAAAATATTATTTTTTCTTTTCTTTCTTTTTCCTCCCCTCTCCAAATATTTTCTTTTTTTCTTTTTTCCTTTCCTTCATAAAATAATAAAATAATATTTTATTATTAATCAAATAATAATATTATACTATTAATCAAAAATAATAATATTTTATTATTTAAATTTTTAATAATTAAAAATAATATATTTTTCTTTTTTTTCTTTCCTTCTTTTTTTTTCATTTTTCTCCTTCCCTTCCTTTCGCAGGCCCGCCCCCGCCCTCGCCCCTCGCCCCATATCTTGTGGCCCCGACGATCCACGGCCGCCTCGTTAGGCCCAGGCTGTGGCCCAACCCCATCCGACCCCATCATCATCCGCGCCACATCAAGCTCTACGTGACCATCTAAAGCCCCTCCCCTCCCCTCCCCTCTCCGGCCTCGGCGAACCTGAGTCTGCCAGCTCTGGAGCCACCAATCCTCCTCTCCTCCTCTCCCCAACCCCGGGCACCTCCTGTTGGGGTGAAAGGACTACAAATATAATTATACCCATAATAAATTCTACCCCATGTGTGCTAATTAAAATTGATAATAACTCAACAATATTAAATTCAGTAAATATAAATAAAACTAAGAACAAAAATATCAAATTTATATTATGAAAATTTTTACTATATAAAATAATAAAATTACCACAGGTCTTCTCTAAATCAAGTAGAGGCTCTACAAATATATGTTATCAAGAACAAATCTTGGCTTTACAAAATAAAATAATCATCACCAATAAAGTAGATATCAATAAAAATAGGGATAGATCTCACCAAATAGATAGATGTCTGAAATAATTTATGAAGAATATTTTTCAATGATCAGAACTGCTCAACTTATAGCTCTCGATGTCAGGAACAACATATCAAATTTTTTTCAAAATTAGATTATGATTAACCATCGATCATCTAACAAAAAGATTGAATCTATTCCCTTTTTTTTGCTGTGATGCTGCTGAGATTTTTGGCTTCCACACATCTCCTCACCTCTCACAACCACAGGTCCAAGCTCCCTTATTTTAAAGACACGAAGGATGAGCTTGTTTTTGGACTCTCCTTTCTCTCCTCTCTTTGTTTTGTTGCGGGTCCCCGCACATGGACAAGACACCACAACAAATTTCCTCCTCACGCCCATATGGGGAGGATCGATATACCAGCACTAGCTCTGTAGATTGCAAGCTTCTCTATAGGCAATGACTTGTCAGTAAATCTGAAGCATTGTCATCTGTGTGAATCTTCTCTAGCTATAATAACTTCATCTCCAAAGTATCCCATATCTAATGATACCTCACATCAATGTGCTTCAGTCTCAAATGAAAGTCAGATACTTGCTGAGATGAATTGCACTCTGACTATCACAATACAAGATGAATTTTTTTTGCCTTAGACCAAGTTTCTGAAGAAACTTCTTCATCCACAATAACTCCTTATAGGCTTCTGTCACTGAAATATACTCTGCCTTTGTAGTAGACAAAGCAATACATTTCTATAGTTTAGATTGCCACGAGATAGCTTCCCTTGAAAAAGTCATCAAGTATCCTAATATAGATTTTCTAGAATCAACATCACCCACCATGTCTACATTTGTATATCCATCCAACATAAGTTTATTTGTACCAAAACACAAACATACTCTAAAAGTACCTCTAAGATACTTGAGAATCCACTTTACTGCAATCCAATGCTTCTTTGCAGGATTAGAGAGAAATCGGCTGACAACACCAATAGCATGAGCAATATTTGGCCTAGTGTACACTATGACGTACATCAAACTACCAACTGCGGATGCATATAGGATCTTCTACATCTCTTCTTGATCTTTCTCACTAGCAGGACATTATTTGGAGCTTAAGCTGAAGTGACCTATAAGTGGGGAGCTAACTGGTTTAGAGTTGCTCATCTAAAACCTCTCTAATACTTTTTTATGTATCTCTCCTGTGATAGCCATAATTTTTTATTCCTTTTGTCATGGGTAATTCTCATACTAAGTATCTGCTTTGTTGGTCTCAAGTCTTTCATAGCAAAGTACTTACTCAATTCAATCTTCAAGTTCTGAATCCTCTTGGCATTATGACCAATAATCAGCATGTCACCAACGTATAATAGGAGAATGATAAAATCATCATTATTGAACATTTTCATAAATACACAATGGTCAAAAGTGGTTCTGCTGTATCCATGATCTACCATGAAAGAATTAAATTTCTTATACCGCTGTCGAGGAGCTTGTTTCAAATCATACAAGCTCTTCTTCAATCTGCATACTAGGTTTTCTTGCCTTTAGCTATGAATCCCTCTAGCTGCTTCATATAAATTTTCTTTTCAAGATTCCCATAAAGAGATATTGTCTTTACATCAAACTACTCAATCTTCAAATTCAGACTGGCTGCTAAACCAAGAATAACTCGGATCAAAGACATCTTGACCACGGATGAAAAATCTTCTCAAAATCAATACCCTTCTTCTGACCAAAACATTTCACAACTAGTCTTTCCTTATACCTTGTTTGTGAGCTATGTTCTCCTGTCTTGAGTCTGAACACCTATTTATTCTTGAGTGTTCTCTTCTCCTTGGGTAACTCCATCAAGTCAAAAGTATGATTCTCATATAGTGATTTCATCTCTTCTTGCATGGCTTCAAACCATTTTTTCTTCTATGCATGTGACATAGACTCCTAAAAACATTCTGGCTCTCCTCCGTCAGTCACCATTACATACTCATGCTGAGAGTATTTTTGAGAAGGCTGACGCTTTCTAGTAGACCTTTTCAGCTGCTGTTCTATCATTTGCTGTATAGGAGTTTAATCACCATGATCATCTGATGCACCATCATCATGTATTGGCTAATCATTCATTATATCACTATTCTCTATAGTTTGTCTATCATCAACATCTGCTTTGGCTTGAGATATGGGAGGTGAATCAATAAATAACTCGATAGCAGTCTCTAACTTGTTTGCTTTATTCATGTCCTCAATGGTCTGATTCTCAAAAAATATACATCTCGATTTTTTATCAGCTTCTTTTCCACTAGATCCCATAGCCTGTATCCAAATTGCTCATGTCCATACCCAAAAAAGTTACACTCTGATGCGTGCTAATTTATAGCTATGACAAGTGCACCAGTCGATCAAGTAATAAAGTGAATGAGTAGAGTATCATCCCTAGAGGATTGAAAAATAAGTACTGAAAAGCTCTTTCATATGCTTTATTTAGAAGACCGATTTATGAGAATAAGAAATTAAAGAATAAAATAAAAAAATAATTAAAAATTTTAAGAAAATAGAGAGTGTAATTATTAGGGTTTTAAACTTAAGAGCAATGTGTTACTAAGGCAATCGGTTCACCAACTCAGTCAATACAATATTCAGATTATTAGATTAATTTTATTTCATGTGACGGTGGAGTCTCCTAATTTATTCACTATCCTTTGGTCTAGGCATAGCAAAACTATCAATATTTATTAATTATCCTTTGGTCTAGGTGTAATTTAAATAAATATTAATGCATTAAGTTTTGTGAAATTCTCTAATTAAAATACGCTGCGTCCAAAGCGCACTAAAATTCCTGCATGCATATGAATTCTAATTTGATTCATAATACAATGTATATAATCAAAAAATAATAACATAAATATACTTGGTTCGTAACATCTATGTTCATCAGATCAATTAGAAAATGGCCAGTAATCTAAAAATATTAAGATCAGATTTATATACTCCTCATAAATAAAATTTAAGATTAAAAATAAATCACACTGAATATTACATCAAAAGAGTTGCTACACCTTAGCCTTAGTAAAAGAAAATTTAGTTCATGATAATAAGTTCAAAAATAGCAAATAAAATAAAAAGCATAGAAAAATTAGACTATTTGATTGTTGAAATTGATTGTCCGTTGCTCTTGGTGTGGAAAACTTGATGAAGAAGAAGAAGCTCCTTGATCAATATTCTGATTGTTGGAAGAAGAAAAGAAAAAAATTACAAACTATTCCTTTTCTCTCAAAAATCTCTCTTCTCTTTCTACCTCTCTCCTCTCTTTCTCTTCTTTTTCTTTTTTTTTATTTCTCTGACTCTCTCTACTCTTTCTCTTTTTTTTCTACCACAATAGCAAGTTTTTTTTTTTATTTTTATAGGCTAAGAGATTGATTTTCCACCAAAATTCTCTTGAAATTAGGTTTAGAACTCTCAAAATAACTCAAATTAGGATTCTAGATGATTCTGACCGTTAGATGTTGATCAAACGATCCAAAAATTACTTAAAAATTCTTTAAAACATCCCAGATCAAGTCGGATTTCATGCCAGCCGTTGGATCAAGCGTTAGATTGAATCTGGGCCATTCGATCACGTACAAAGAAGGCTTCTGATCTTTAGTTTAACGTCGGGATGAATCTCAGCCGTTAGATCTCGATCGAGAGCTGCAGATGTCATTCATCAGTGCATGCATGTCAACCGTCCGATCAAGTTTCAGTGAAAGGCGTCCATCAAATCAGATAAAATATCCAAATTGCTCTCTGTAGATCATGCGCGAGTTCAGTGTTGTGTAGACCGCCGCATTCTTCAGTCAATCAAAACGCACTTCTTCATGTAAAATTTTCGAAATGCCCTTAAGTCGATCCATCGTGCACCGCAAAAAATGCTGACATCAGCCTGCCATCAGTGCTGCATCACTAGGTTGGTCTGTTGATGCGATCGAGCTGGGTGGTCTGTTGAGCCAATTTTCTGAACTGATTTGAATCGAATCGAATTTTTTTTTTTGAAATTTAATTTTGGGCTCGTTTGAAATCCGTTTTGTCTGAAATTTATTTCATCAAAATCAGAAAAATAAGATCTTCACATTGGTGGCCTTCTTTCCTATATAAGATTAATAAAAATATCGATTTTTAAAGAAATAGATTAATTTATTTTATAATTTAATACTTTTATTAGTATATTTTTATCACTTATCACACCCCCAACTTAGTCATTGCTAGTCCCTTAGCAATGTTTTATTTAATACCATATTTCAATAAGATTATCCATCACAAAGATAAAATCTAGGACTAAAGATCAAAAAGTTTAGAAAATACTGCTAATTAAGCATTGAGCTTCAGAAGCAAATTTTTCAGTCAATACAATTAAAAACTTTCTTAGAGTACATCAAAGATCTATAGCACTTATGTTCGTGATGACTAACTTTAGCATTTCAGTATTAAATTAAAAGAACAAAAGTATCCTCTCTTATCACTTATTTTGATCAATTTTCTATACATTCTCAATTTTATACTTATGAATTAAGGTAGCTTTCACACTGCCCTTTTTTTTTTTTTTGCTGTGCTAAGCATCCTGGCCTTTCCTTCACCGTTTTACGTGAATTTTCATACTTGACCTAGGTGCAGAGATCTAGTTACTAGGCTTTGGGCAATCCACATATACTCTATCTTTTATACTTTATTTTTAGACAAGTAATTCTTTCCTTAAATTCAAATTTTTTGATTAGAATGTATATTAATTATCAATTTTCAGTGATAATTGAGTCCTCGGTTGGCCTTATAATCAATACCTACTTTGCTTTGTTAGTATGCATGTGCAATTAGAAGTGCTAATAGTCTTTTAATGACCTAAGTAGGCTACTAAAAGTTGACCAACTAATCTACTTCTTTAATTCATTATATTCATTAGCAAATAATTCTATCTTTTATCACTTGTCCAATCTATCTTGCTCAAGATTTTCTTCTTGACCATGGGTTTTTTTTAATTATTTTATTTTATTATTATTATTATTATTATTATTATTATTATTATTATTATTATTATATATATATATATTTTATCTCCTAACTTATTCTATATTATCTTAAAGGAGAAAAAAAAATAAAGGGTGCAATAAAGGATAGGAAGGAATACACCTGATTTGGTTCAGTCTGATTCTTTGGAGCTTTGAAATTTTGCTTGAGCTCTCATTGATTTTTCTATAAAATTAAAAATATACACCAGAGCAGTAAAAGAGCAACCACAAATTATTGAAAAATAAAAGAAAAAAAAATTGATCAAAATTTAAAAAAAAATTAACTTATCTAGTAGTTCTAATTTATAGTCTTCAGCTTGATTTTCTTTGAATTCTAAAGTGGATCAATCTGGTGCCACTTCAATTGAAATACTTTTATGTTTGATCGAGCCCTTTTTCAATTGGACATTGCTAGCTGTTATAGTCTCAAACATATTTTCTATAGAATTCTCATATACTGAATTATCAATAATATCAATTAAAAAATAAGTTTGATTATCATCAGTATATTTAGTATCTTTGAAAATATTAAAAGTAACTTGTTCGTCTTGGATTCTAAGAATTAATTTTTCTTGTTGAACATCTATTAAAGCTCTTCCAATAGCTAAAAAGGGTCTTCCTAAAATAAGGGGTACATCATAATCTTCTTCCATATCAAGAATAATAAAATCAATAGAAAAAATAAACTTGTTTACCTTTACCAAGACATCCTCCACTATACCTCTTGGATATTTAATGGATCTGTCGGCTAATTAAAGAGTAATAGTGATAGATTTTGGTTCTCCTAGACCCAGCTTTCTGAAAATAGAAAAAGGTATGAGATTAATACTTGCTCCTAAATCATATAAAATTTTATCAAAATTACAATCACCAATAATGCAAGGGATAGTAAAACTCCCTAGATCTTTTAGCTTCTGTAAAAATTTATTTTGAAGTATAGCTAAGCATTCTTCATTCAAATTTATTCTCTCATGCTTCTTCAGCTTTTTCTTATTTATTAGGATTTCTTTGAGAAACTTGGCATACCTGAGCATTTGAGTAATAGCATCTACAAAAAAAATATTAATATACAAATTTTTTAATATTTTAAAAAAGTTAGAAAATTTTTTATCTAGATGCTATATTTGTCTCTCTCGGAATGGTAGTGGTGGCACATAGGGCTTCACATTTGGATCGATAAATCGTATACCTAGAGACCATCCATCTGCTGGTTGTTTTGGTGACTGATAAATTTTAGTTGATGGTTCCTTATTTGTAGTTGGTTCTTCAGTCTCTTTCTTTTGATGTGGCTCCTCCAACTTTGTACCACTTCTTAGGGTGATAGCATTGACTTGCTCCCTTGAATTGGTCTCTGTGTTGCTGGACAAGGATCCCAGAGGTCTCTCGGAGATTATCTTAGCCATTTGACCTATTTGCATCTCTAAGTTTTGAATTACTGCTGCTTGGTCCTGCCTAAGTTTGGCTTCCAAATTTTTTATAGTTGCTTCTTGATTTTGCATGAATTTGACCATTAGCTCTTCCATATTGGACTTCTTTTCAGGTACTTGGAACCCCAGGGGTGGTTGTTGTGCTACATTTTGATTACTCCATGAGAAATTTAGGTGCTGCCTCCACCCTTGATTGTATGTGTTGGAGTAGGGATTATTTTATTGTGGCCTGAAAAAATTTCCAACATAATTAGCTGTATCAGTTATTTTAGCAAAAGGATTATCTGTCTGATAATTGCTCGTATCGTGTCCTCCTCCACACAGGTCATAAGTGATGCTCTGAATATGCATAGCTGTTCCCTTCAAGTTGTTGACTTCGGCTCTAAGGATTGCAATTTCAACTAATAAGGTTGGCACGCAATCTACTTCCTGCACAGCTACTAGTCTTTTTGGCATCATGCGTTCTATCTGCCATTGATAGCTATTTGATGCCATCTCATCGATCAGATCGAAAGCTTCTTCCTTCATTTTTCGATTAATGGTTTCTCCTGCTGCTGCATCAATCATAGAATGATTAGTAGGAGATAAACCATTATAGAAAGTTTGTACCTGAAGTCATACAGGTAGTTGATGATGTGGACATCTCCTCAGCAGTTTCTTGAAATGCTCCCAAGCCTCATATAGTGTCTCCATGTCTATCTGCATAAAAGAAGTGATATCGTTGCGCATCTTGGCAGTCTTGGAAGGTGGAAAGTACTTGGCTAAGAATTTTTGGGCTAGGATATCCCAAGTAGTGATAGAACCTACAGAAAGAGAATGAAGCCAACTTTTAGCTTTTTTCCATAAAGAGAAAAGAAATAACCTTAATCTAATAGAATCATCCGACACCCCATTAATTTTAAAAATATCATAAAGTTCAAGAAAATTAAAAATATGGACATTTAGATCATCATGCATGTGTCCACTGAATTGGACAGTTAATTGAATAATCTGGATCATCATCGATTTTATTTCAAAGTTGTTTGCTCGCACTGGCAGTCTCCTGATGCTTGAAGCTGCATCGGCTACAGATGGTATGATATAATCATTTAATGGATGATGTACTGATCGAATAGCTTCATGCTGTCGTTCGGTCGCCATATCCAATCCTAAATTGATGTCATTAGGATCTTCAGCTGCCATGTTTCTTTCTTGTTGTAGTCTTCTAATGATCCTTTCAATTTTTGGATCTAAAGGTAGTAAGTTACTATGTCCAGTACATGTCATGCACTGAATAAATTTTTTTTAAAAAAAATAAAAATTAAAAATAAATTTCTAAAGTAAAGCTAGGATCAAAATTTTAATATTGTTTAGATACAATCCCTCGCAACGGCGCCAAAAATTTGATGCATGCTAATTTATAGTTATGGCAAGTGCACCAGTCGATCAAGTAATAAAGTGAATGAGTAGAGTATCGTCCCTAGAGGATTAGAACCAAGTACTGAAAAGTTCTTTTCTATGCTTTATTTAGAAGACTGACTTATGAGAATAAGAAATTAAAGAATCAAATAAAGAAATAATTAAAAATTTTAAAAAAATAGAGAGTGTGTAATTATTAGGATTTTTAAACTTAAAAGCAATGGGTTACTAAGACAATCAGTTCACCAACTCAGTCAATACAATATTCAGATTATTAGATTAATTTTATTTCATGTGACGGTGGAGTCTCCTAATTTATTCACTACCCTTTGGTCCAGGCATAGCAAAACTATCAATATTTATTAATTACCCTTTGGTCCAGGTGTAATTTAAATAAATATTAATGCATTAAGTTTTGTGAAACCCTCTAATTAAAATATGCTGCATCCAAAGTGCACTAAAATTTTCCGCATGCATATGAATTCTAATTTGATTCATAATACAAGGTATATAATCAAGAAGCAATAACATAGATGTACTTGGTCCGTAACATCTATGTTCATCAGATCAATTAGAAGATGGTCAGTAATCTAAAAGCATTAAGATCAGATTTATATACTCCTCATGAATAAAATTTAAGATTAAAAATAAATCATACTGAATATTGCATCAAAAGAGTGGCTACACCTTAGCCTTAGTAAAAAAAAATTTAGTTCATGATAACAAGTTCAAAAACAGCAAATAAAATAAAAAGCATAGAGAAATTAGACTGTTTGATTGCTGAAATTGATTATCCATTGCTCTTGGTGTGGAGAACTTGGTGAAGAAGAAGCTCCTTGATCAATATTCTGATTGTCGAAAGAAGAAAAGAAAAAAAATTACAAACTCTTCCTTTTCTCTCAAAAATCTTTCTTCTCTTTCTACCTCTCTCCTCTCTTTCTCTTCTTTTTCTTTTTTTTTATTTCTCTGACTCTCTCTACTCTTTCTCTTCTTTTTCTATCGCAATAGTAGATTTTTTTTTTATTTTTATAGGCTAAGAGATTGATTTTCCATCCAAAATCCTCTTGAAATTAGGTTTAGAACTCTCAAAACAACTCAAATTAGAATTCTAGATGATTCTGACCGTTAGATATTGATCAAACGGTCCAAAAATTACTTAAAAACCTTTAAAACATCCTAGATCAAGTCGGATTTCATGCCAACCATTGGATCAAGTGTTAGATTAAATCTGAGCCATCCGATCATGCACAAAGAAGGCTTCTGATCTTTAGTTTAACGTCGGGATGAATCTCAGTCGTTGGATCTCGATCGGGAGCTGCGGATGCCGTTCATCAGCGCATGCGTGTCGACCGTTCCGATCAAGTCTTAGTGAAAGGCGCCCGTCGGATCAGACAAAATTTTCAAATTGCCCTCTGTAGACCATGCACGAGTTCGGTGTTGCATGGACCGCCGCGTTCTTCAGCCAATCGGAGCACGCTTCTTCATGTAAAATTTTCGAAATGCCCTAAGTCGATCCACCATGCACTGCAAAAAATGCTGACGTCAGCCTACCGTCAGTGCTGCATCAGTGGATTGGTCTGTTGATGCGATCGAGCCGGGCGGTCTGTCGAGCTGGTTTTCTGAACCGGTTTGAACCGAACCGGATTTTTTTTTTTTGAAATTCAATTTCAGGCTCGTTTGAAGTCCATTTTGCTTGAAATTTATTTCATCGGAATCAGAAAATTAAGATCTTCACATTGATGGCCTTTTTTTACATAAGATTAATAAAAATATTAATTTTTAAAGAAATAGATTAATTTATTTTATAATTTAATACTTTTATTAGTATATTTTTATCACTTATCACACACCTTTGACTTACTGTCAAGCTTTGACCACTCATCTCTAAGAATATGAACAAAGGACCTGCATCCAAAAACTCTGAGATGGTCATAAGAAACTAATTTTTCTATCTATACCTTCTTAGGAACATCACTGTCAAGGGCATATGAAGGAGAAAGATTTATCAAGTCAACTGCAGTCCTCATAGCTTCACCTCAGAAAGAGCTAGGCAATTTTGAATGAGAAAGCATGCATTGGACTCTTTCAATAATGATATGCTTCATCCTCTCTGCCACTCCATTCTGCTGAGGTATCTTTGGGATAGTCTTCTCTAATCTAATATCATGCTATCTACAGTATCTCTCAAACGGATCTTGGTATTCACCACCATTGTCAGCTCGGATACATCTCAGTTTTTTTTCTTTCTCTCTTTCAACACTGGCATGGAATTCTTTAAAGATGTCGAAAATCTGATCTTTAGATCCTAAAGCAAAGGCCCACAACTTTCAAGAATGGTCATCAATAAAAGTAACAAAATATAGTACACCATCAAGTGTCTTTGTAGTCATAGAGCATACATCGATATGAATTAAATCTAGTACATGTGATCTCCTATGTGAAGAATGCTTATGAAATGAAACTTTATGCTGCTTGCCATGTAAATAGTAAGTGTAAAGTCTTAAGTACGTACCTTTCAAAGGAAGCAAGTTATGTCTGGATAGAGTATCAAGTCCCTTCTCACTCAAATGGCCAAGTCATCGATGCCACAAATATGTGGAGATCTCTTCAATTGTATTTACCTTTCCACTGGATACTTTAGTTTGCAATCTAAAAAAGCCAACTTTCTTTTCTTTTGCTATAACCAATAATCTTTGGTAAGCTTCCATTTTTCCTCACCAAAGTAGATAGAGTAGTCCATCTAGAACACAGATAGAAATCAAATGCAATTGGATATCAGGAATATGTCTCATATTTCTCAACAGTAGTCTGCATCCAATGTTTGTCTCCAAACAAATATCTTCCATGCCAACATTTGAGCTACAGCATCATTTTTCATCCTGACATGCTCAAAATCACCTTTAGAGTAGGATGAGAAGAAGTCTCTCATGATATGTGGTAGCTGAATCATTTATCTAACTGGGTTCCTGGCATGTGAGATTAATATACTCATCATCACAAGTAATCATGACATCATCATCAAATGCAACTATAATTGTACTCTATGTTTCTTCTTTTTTTCCATCACTCTTATCATGATTCCTCTTGTATTTTCTGCACTCTCTCTGAAAATGCTCTGACTTCTTATAGTAGTAGCAAGTGATACCTTTTCTGAACTTTGATCGTCCTCTGAATTTTTTTTTTGTCTTTCCTCTCATGCGACTCATCATCTTTTTTGTTGTAGAAGAATCTATATTTACTTCTCCTTCTTTACTCTATAACTAGTACTTCAGAACCTGTATCTATCAAATCTTACTCTTTTCATCTATTTGCTTCATTTAATATACTATCCTTCACCATTATCAGGATAAGTTTGTCACTAGCAGTGGAATTACTCAACATCACCACTAATGTCTCCCTACTGTCTAGTAAGAAACTCAGCAAGATCAATGCCTGCACCTCATCATCAAGTAGTTTCATCATAGCCAACTGATTCAGGATCTCTTGAAAATTATTCAAATACTTTGAAGCATTCTACCCATTCTTGTACTTTAGGTTCACAAGTATTTTGATTAGATAGGCTTTATTCTGTGCATTCTTCCACTAATATAGATTCTCCAATTTCTTTCAAACCTAATAAGCATCTATCTCTGTAGCAACATCATAGATGACACTCACATCAATCCACTGTCTAATCATGATCGTAGCTTTTCTGTTTAATTTTTTTCACTCATCAGGCTTTATATTATCTGAAATTTTTTCCTGCAATTTAATCGGCTCAAACAAATCTCGTCAATATAATAAATCCTCCATAATCATCCTCCACAAAGAATAATTCGATGAAGTTAATTTAACCATACTGGATTTATTCTCTATTTTAATTAGCACAAACTACACCAACTGTCCAACCTGCTCCGATACCAGTTGTTGGAATAAAAGGACCACAAATACAATTATACTCAGAATAAATTTTACCACGTGTATGCTAATTAAAATTGGTAATAATTTAACAATATTAAATCCAGCAAATATAAATAAAATTAAGCACAAAAATATTAGATTTATGTTATAAAATTTTTACTATATAAAATAATGGGATTATCATAGGTCTTCTCTAAATCAAATAGAGACTCTACGAATATATATCATCAAGAATAAATCTTAACTTCATAAAATAAAATAATCATCACCAATAAAGTGGATATCGACAAAAATAGGGATAGATCTCACCAAATAGATGGATATCTGAAATAATTTATGAAGAAAATTTTTTAATGATCAGAACCGCTCAACTTGTAGCTCTCGATGTCAGGAACAACATATCAAAATTGGATTATGATCAACCATCGATCATCTGACAAAAAGATTGAATCTATTCTCTTTTTTTTCGCTATGACACCACTGAGATTTTTGGCTTTCGCACGTCTCCTCTCCTCTGAAAGCCACAAGTCCACGCTCCCTTTCTTTAAAGACACGAAGGATGAGTCCATTTTTGGACTCTCCTTTCTCTCCTCTCTTTATTTTGTTGCAGGTCCCAGCACATGGGCAAGACACCACAACACCACCCGCACCCCATACGATTGCCTACTGCACCCTCCGTAGCCCATCCGTAGCCCAGCCCCACCACCATCCCCCCCTCCCCTTCCCACACCTCCCGCACCCCGCGTCGCTGCGGTCCCCTCCCCTTTTATCCCTCGGCCCCAGCGAATCCAAGCCTCCATGGCTTTGTGTGAACACCAACAACCACCTACGCCCCTCCGTCCATGCTCCTCGATAGAGTAGATTGGAAGGAAAAAAAAAAGCCAGTCGCGTGATGTGCGGGAGAAGGAAAAAAAAATTGAAAGAAAATACATCATCTCAGCTTCAAATCGCATGTTGAACATGCTATTTTAACTCTAAAATTATATATTGAACATGCGATTTTGCCATGTCACTGCCACCTTACCATAATTAGTGATAGTTTCAAAAATAAATTTAAAAAATAATATTTTTTAAATTAATTATTTAAAAAGTAATACTTGAAAAAAAAAATCTGGAGGGTTTCATCTTTAATCTTGTGAGATTCTGTAGCAACCGCCAAATGGGGAAGGTTTGGTGTTCAAACCTGCAATGTTTCCCCAAGTATTTAGCACTGATGAGCCCTACATCATTTCTTTGAAATGATTGGTGGCCCTTGCAGCATTGTTCTAATACAATTAAGGACAAAAATAAAAGTTAATTTTATGTTGAAGATCCCACCAAACTAATCAAAAATGGATTTAAGGCTGAAGCCAAATATGATTTTAACAGTTAACTAGGAAGCAATGATATAACTCTGAAAATAAGATGGTGGAAACCTGATCAAACATTGATAAAGGAATGCAAACCATGTTGGTGGTAGCCTGTTTTCTGTTTCATGTACTAACCAATGCTCTGTTATCAAATCACCAAAGTAGATTAAGCCAGCCCATACTCTGTTGGCTTAGTTCATGAGCCGTGACACTTCCAGTCAAGGCCTGGGCTAGAGTCTCATGAGACAAGGAAGTAATTTGTTTGGGTTTCAAATAAGTTTCAGAAATAAAAGCTGGGAGCAATAGCATCTCAAACCTGCCACAATCTGCCTCCAGTGGATTTGCAGATTGCAAAATAATATTCAATCCAGCCTTCAACCTAAGAATTGCAAAAATCCACCTATCACCCTTTTGAGATACAGTTTCTCATCAAAACACAGAAAAGAATAAACTTGGTATCTACAGGAAGGTCAGAGAAAAATGAAAATGCCATCTGCATTCAGTATTGAAATCAACATCAAAATTTCTAACAACTGGTAGTACTTGATTTCTTTCATTTTTGGTAGCCTCTTCTCTGCTAGCTGGAAATATTCTAGTTTGCACATTACCTTTGCATTCGAGCAACAGTACAAGTATAAAAGAACCGAAGCTCAAACTGCTATTTGGACAAGCATTGGGAAAGCCTTGACAAGAATATCGTTAACAAATGAAATTTTAACCCCCATACATTCCATTTTGGACTCATCAGTTCTTGCTGAAGAGATCTTGCCTTGTATTTATATAATAGAAAATATCTTTTGCCAGATAATGGAAGGAATGAGGTTCAAACAAGAACCTGTTTTGCCCAAATCTTAGCCATTATTGAACTCACCAGGCCCTCTAACAATCGAAAGAATGGATCGACTCTATACAAGAAACCTTCCTGCTTTTGGCTTCTCTTT
Organism: Cocos nucifera; assembly: GCA_006176705.1. Lineage (NCBI taxonomy): Eukaryota > Viridiplantae > Streptophyta > Magnoliopsida > Arecales > Arecaceae > Cocos > Cocos nucifera. The sequence continues at coordinate 169,501 of QRFJ01001797.1, forward strand.
ATTTAGATGAGACTTGGAGGAAAAAAATTGCCTTCTTAAGCTGTGCACATTGAATAGACTTGGAAGAAATGTAGTGGTGTAGAAACAGTTTCCTGCAGTACCATCAAGCAGCAACACTTGTATTGCTTCACTTTACACAGTTTTGCTTCTGCTGAATTAGTTGGCTTCTTAAGCTGCACTCCTTCACCTGGATAACAAGCAACAGTAAATCTTTTGATGCTGCTAACCTCCTTAACTTTGTTACTACTTACTAATGAACTTACAACATAAAATGCATCAATTAATCAGAGGGAAAAAAGAACCACAAACCTACACAGAAATTTGTTAGTTTAAGATTGCAAAACGACAATTTGTGTACATATAGGTACGTGGAACACAAACTGATGTTTTCCGTAGTGCATTAATAAAAAGAGAGAGAAAGCCAAATGGATGCTTTAACAGGGAGCACTAGTTTATAGGATAATAGCATGGAGTCACACCTGCAATTCATATACCATGGATATGAGATATCTGCACTCTTCAAACAATGCTCTTTCCCTGCTAACTACCATTGCCAGGTCTGAGATTACATCTTCCACCCCTTCCACCTATACACATTCCAAATGTATAAATGCACACAGAAAGGAAGATAGAATTATGAAGGCAAGAGACTTTCCAATTGAAAACAAGGATTTGAAAAACATCACTTGCTTTAATCCTGCAACTTAAAAATAAACTATAAAAGCCACATTCAGGGTTTTTCATCTAATTCTCATGTTCCTGAGTGGAACAATTTATACATGCCAAATCTATAACATTTTCTTATGCTTACCCTACAAAATTCTTCCTAGGGATCCATAACCAACTCACTTCTTGGAGATTAAGCATTTTAAAATTTATCAATCACATCCAAGTTGCTCTCCTACATGCCTAGTCAATCTGAAATAAAGATGGATTAAAAAGAAAATTTTCTCATACACACCTGTGGTAGAAACCTCCCAACACAAGAAGATGATTCCTCCAGTACATCCAATGCAGATTCCAGAACTTCATCAAGCTCAATGATATCTGCCTGCACATTTGACAATCCAAAGTTCACAATAAGAAATGTGTAAAATCAGAGATGACAAGGAGTAGAAAATGAAGAAAAGCCTATGGATAATCTACCTTCGCATCCCCATTGACTGGAAGTCGAAGTGAAGCATCCTGAAGAACCTTTGTTGCCCCTGAAAGAGAACTTGAATGATCTCCTTCAAGACCCGGCCATTGATCCAAATATGGCATCTAAATAGGAAATTAAAAGAAAAATTAATGAGGTTATTGGATTTTAACCATTTTTTTTTTTTTTCCTTAAACTAAACCTTGTTTTACATCAACTCGTTAAAAGTATGTAAGACTGAAGAGATACATTTCATTCCCTTGAAACACATAAAAGTAGTTAATAAAGAAAATTCTTAAACTGGAAGTACCTAATATCATTATAAGCGCTATGAAGTTTACTTTATGTGGAACTTGCACTCGAGACCTTGCTATTTCACCAGCTCTCATAGCTTCATAGCTTTAGGTAACTAATCTACTTGCAAACTGAAATTCTCACCAATTTTCAGGAAACAGCAACTGAAGTGCACCTTTAGAAATATTTCTCTGTTGGGTATTAAGGACCAATCAATATAACACTATACAATTGTCAAAAAAGATGGAAAAGAAAAAAAAGGGAACACCCACTAAAAGAATATCATGAAAGGAAAACAGAAATGAGGATGTAATTAAAATTATTACTGGAACTGGTATAGAGAATGAAATCATATCAAATGCATATTTAGCACTTGGTCCATGGAAAAACATTGCACAGTCTGCATGCAGTTCATCTGCTTGTTTATAAAATACTACAGCTATAAAAGCTTGTATATTTCTGAATGATGCCATAAGAAGATCAAAAAATGATAGGAACCTCTGTAATAATTTGAAAATCATTTATTAGACTATGTGACTTGCAGAGGCCCCACAAGTTTGCCCTCTAGGATTCTCAACAATACCCAACAAATTTGATGCCTACTAACTTTGTGATATTCTGGAGTGTCCAGAAAGCAAGGACAAACTGATGCTTGGAATGTACTGTTTCTACTTAACCTAGAATGTTTAGATTCCAAAGGATAGATTTTAATAGTTACGGCTTTTAATAGTTAGTGAAATTCATGCAAACCTGCCCATGGTTCTGATTTTTTTATTTGTTGTACATCATATCATACAAAAAAAATAATTTAAACTTCTTTTTGTAAATAGTAAATTGATTTTATCTTGTAGCGATATTGTTTTCATTGATATATTGATAGATGCTAGCCAACCACATCCATATTCATTTCCAATAAACTGAAACCCAACAATATTTTTTCTAGGAAGTACCACAATGGCAGAATAGATGTTCATAGTTAAAAACTAACAAGCTTAAATGTTATCTTTCAAAACTGTTCCTCTTCTTTTTCACTTTCTTAAACAGTTCTCACTTTTTGAAGCCTACAATTTGTTAAAAAGATCAAGTAAAACTTGTATACTCATAAAAGAAAGCCCTTCCTTTAGCAAGTTAATGGCGATTAAGTGATGTATAAAATCACTCTTAGTTCCCTATTGGGAGAAGACAGCTGAAGCAAACAGGGCATCTATATGTTGAATAAATAGCATCATCCTAGACCAAACAAGCCAGTCTGAACGAACTGGCTGAACAAAATTCTTGTGATTATTTTTTATGGTTACTCCATCAAAACCTAACCCCCATAGATTGGGAGATGTTATTAAAATGAATATGCATAAAGATGTCCTCATGCATCCCAGGCATCTTCTTTAGGCAGAGGATCAAAACAAAGAGGAAATAAAGATGATGACCTTAGGACACAAGAACTACCATCTCTGACAGATCAGAGGTGTTAACAGTTAACTAGTTGTGTCATCTCACAGATGCTAACAAAGACTATTGACATTTCATGTAATTTCAAAATCAATTTTAGTTTTGTCCTTTATGATGACCAGGCCAATGCCTCCAATGGTACTGTTGAAAAGACATTCCTATATGATCATTAGGTTACTGTTAGCTTTAGGCTGGTCCAGTGGAGACATCAGGCCGACCAAAAGGAAGAGATATCAATTTTATGACTCATATGATTTGAGTTATTTAAAATGAAAACAAAAGGGGGTAACTTCACCTATCAACTAATCATTTGATAAGATATTTGATCTGTTATAGTAAATTATATTTGATAATTCCAATTACTAAAAAACAGCTTGATGCTCTCTAGCTGAACCTGAATATATCCTCTATGGCATTCAGTATCTTGGGCATAATGATGATAAAATTGCATTTTTCATGGATTTGTCCTTAAATACTATGTTATTGAAAATTCCTCGAAATCATGTTAAGCAACAGTAAAATGCAAGGAATATTAGAAGTTAATCAATAAATCATCTGGCCTTACCTGATCTTCAACAATGGCTTGAAAATTTCTTGCTCTTTTAAGCTTTTCAAGCTCAATCCTCTTCACCACAACAGAATCTCGCAGTTCTGATAACTTAGCTTCATGGCTATAAAGTGATTTCTGCAGACAAGATAAGTTGGTCAATTCAATCCATAGTTACACATGGAGAAAGCAAGCAAGAAATCATTGGAAGAAAACCATAAAGTCAAAGGAATAATCAAACAATGTTTCTTTTCTGAACTTTCCAATCTGGGAAAGTACTAGACCACTAAAACAAAGATAAAACCTAGAAACACTTTTTCTGTGGTAAAGGAACTATAATACCGAATTGTTATTCTGAGAGGTAAACTATAGTACACAGTGCCAACTTTTAGTGCCATCATTAATCCATATTACTGTTCTCTTGCAAAATAAACTTAAAATTAGACTACCAAACCAAACAAGGAATCTAGTGGCGTTCCAACTGTAAAGGCCATACTGGTATATTCCTTCACCATTTTTCTCATGAAGCTATGCCAACAGATCTCGTAGCTACTATCACACAATCTTCAAGATGTTCAATGCAAACAGAGTGCCCCAGAATGGATAGAAATTAACTAACCTCTGCTGCAATGGTCCGAGCATTAACTGCCGCCTGTGCTTTTGCATTGATGAATCTCCACTGAAGATTACGGTGATGCAGTAGGCAGAGCAAATGAATGTCATCCTGATTGTTCAATGCCTTCTTACCCTTCTTCGAGTCCATTACTAGCTTAGTGCTCAGTGGTTGGGGAGGCAGACCGAGTGCCGCTGATCTTGCCGTGCTACCTTGAGATTTCAGTGGAACAAGATGTCTACAGACAGAGTTGGTTGGATTGAAGGGCGGCCGTCGACAATTTGGCACCGCCAAAGTCAGTGAGTGGTGGAAGGGAGAGGATGGCACCCTTCGAGAAGCATCCTCGACAATGTCATGCCCCCCCAAGCCCCAATCCTCTGACAACTGCCTCACCGGCATGTTTAGCAGGTGATCCAACTCAACCTGGATTCGTGAATTCTTCTGGCTAAGGAGCCGAGGGCTCTCACATAACTCACCTTGACCACTCGCACCCCATAGTTCAGCTTCAGAAGGATCAGTTGAAGAATTCTTGGATGATGTTTCGACCGACAAACTGCTGCTATCTTCCTCTAAAGGGAGGGGGCTCACTCGAGCAGGGGTGGCAAGCTCAGCTTTGCTCCCCTGAGCCACAATTCTTTTTAAAGAAACCGCCCTAAAATTCATCGATCTCAGAAGGTTTTGGGTCAAAGACGACTGCTTTGGGGTATAATTAGCACCAACACCACCCCGATCAGCAGTACATACCATTGGATTGTCGGGCCTCGGCTTCCTTGATCGAAGCTTCCCGTCCACGAGCTTCGCCCACTCCACAGTCTTCTGCTGCTGCTGCTGCTCTGCGACATCATTTTCGCCAAATAGCCTCACAACCCGTTTCTTCTCAGTTCCAAGGGCCTTGCTCTGGATCCCGAACGGCAGAGGAGTACCCAAGTATTGTTTTGCATCCGCCGCCGCCGCCATCCCGGGCCGGTACTCGTCGGCTAAATATGAAGACAGTTCCAATTCCAGATCACCGGCATCGGCGATGGTAGATGGAGGGACTCCGGGTTCCTGGCGATGCTTCTCTTCGTGATGATGCTTCCTGAGGAGGGGGAAAGAGGGGTCTCCATAGGAGGAAAGAAGGGAAAGAGAGGAAGCGATGGGAATGGAAGACGATGAATTGGATGGTGTCGATGACATGTATCTGGAGCTGACCTCCCTCCTCCGCCGCCGGGGTCGCTTCTCAGTCGCCGCCGGTTTGGGCACTTGCTGGAGGTGGGCTTCTTGGGTGGGAGAACGGGGGATGGAGGGGGGTTCTTGAGAGGAGGAGGGTTTGGAGATGGATTCCATGAGGGTCGCTGGTTTTCTCGACCAATTCCGTGAGAGATTGAGTCGGTAAGGGCCGGAGCGAGAGACGCTAAAACAGACTCGGTATCAGAGAAGAACAGACGGAAACAAAGATTCCAGTTTCTTCCATCCTGGAGCGAGATTGGAGGGGCGCCCAACGGTTCAGTAAAGAGTGGGTCCGTAAAAGTGCAAGAAATCAGAAGGTTCCGTTTTAGTTTTGGAAGGAAAGAGAGGGAATGAAGATCTGGGAATAGGTTCCTACGAAAGATGGCAACGGTCGGCAGACTTGGATAAGGGATGGCAGATACCGTCACTGAAGCCCCTTCAAAACAACGCTTATGGGTGCCCGAATTTCTACGACCAGGCCAACCCAAATGATACGGGCCAACCGTGATGTCAAGAATAATTTGAGAAAATTAGCGGGCGTGCCCCGTGGTATGGATAAATCAGTGCCTTACAATATCACCATTATGAGCGGTATAATTGATAAGAAAAAAAAAAATTTATTTCATCTCTCTTTTTTTTTAAAAAAAATAAATAATTATTTTTTTAATTTATAGATAGATATATGAAAATATATTTATTATCTATATTATATATATTAAAATAAAAGTTGATGTCTCCATCTGCCAGATGTATTATTTTTTCTTAGCATCACCCGTCATATTTTTTTTTTTATTTTTTTGCTTTAAGCCTTCCACCTCTGGCCTCCCATTGGTCAAAGATGGATAGAAGAGGGGCACGACGAAGGGTGGCATAGGCGAGACAGAGGGCATGATTGAAGTCAGCAGGATGGGTACCCCAAGAGCGGAGCAGGCGGTGCAGATGATTTGGAGGGAGACGGCTGCAATTGAAAGGTCAAGGGAGGCATGGAGGAGGAGGAGGGAGCACCAGTCGAAGAAATCAGGAGCGGTGGGCAGGCTGTCAGAGGTGCGGGATGGGGGAGGAGGAGGGGTATGGTGGAGAATGGTGCGGGCACTCCCTTCTTCCACCTCTTTCTTCCATAGACTATCATTAAATACTAGAACACACTGGTGTCTCTTAGTGTTCGTAGAGGTCAAAGGTTGGCATGAGCAAAGGTAGTTGCAAAAATGCTCGAAGCTGGATGAAAACCTCGATACCGACAAACCCCTTAAGAATCGAGGATCGATCCATGGGACACGAAAGGGGAGGAGCCATGACACATGAGCAGAGGTAGCCGCAAAAATGCCACCTCATTGGTGAATCTTAACACTGATGAACCCCTTCAAAATTAGGGACCGATCTATAGGACTCGAAAGAGGAGGAGCTGTGACTACAGCCCCATTCGGTTGATGGATGTTAACCTCAAAACCCTTCTAGGATTAGGATTTGGATTCGTGACCCTTTTGTTCATTGCATCTTTAGTATACAATTACCATTGGAGATTCAAGGAAGATGATGCGGTTAAGAAGTTGATCAGGACTATCATGACCTTTTCATTTCATTATCTTTTTCTAAGACAGGAGAGCACTTAATAGAAATTAAAGGAGTTTCTTAGGTTTCGATTATATTTTTTCTCAGATATATGGAATTTTGTGAGGATTGTGGCAGTGTGAGTTGGTTCCTTGGAAGAAGGATGTTCTGGGTGGACGGAACTGCATGTTGTTTTGCTTAGGTATAGAAAATAGTGGGATACGAGGAAAGAATAAGTTTGCAATATTTTTATTATTTTGCAGAAGAAAATTAGTAAGTGGGTGCTTATCAAATAAGTAAATCAGTTCATTGATGCTTCTTGCCAAACCCACCTAATTTCCTCTTTCGTGGAAGCATGATATTTTGTAGGATTGGGGATTTTAATCGAAGGGATTCTTCTTTGGCTACAAAATTTTCAATTTATGGAGCTCTATTCTCATGATAACGATGTTGGGGCTACCTAACAAGATTGTCAGTCGGTGGCGGCATGATAGAGATGATTAAATGGAGGTGAAGAGCAAAGCAGAGAAGAATGAATGTTAATACTGAAAAAGAATATGGATTTTAGGAGAAGTTAGACCATAAAAGGACCGTAAGGAACCCTAAATTTTTTAAAAAATAAAATAGCTTATAAATATCTTATAATCCATACTATCCATAAAACACTTTTTTTATTATTTTACTATTGATAGCTGCCATCCTCCTCCGTGTTTGACATGTGGCAACAATGCAGAGGTCTCTATCTGCCATGTCGTAATGCCTGCAAACATCATTGGGCCGTGGAAGTGGATCTCATGGGCGTGGGCAGCGATGGAATCTTAATTAATGATGGTAATGATGCCATCAAAGGAGGGCATAGGCAGATGTGGCAGTGGAGAAGAAGGAACGATGGGCTTCAAAGGATTTTTGAACTCAAGGAGGAATAGCTGGATCAAGGATCCTGATGACAAAGCCACTGACAGCCTGGCCGACAGGCTCGAGGGACTCTTGAGTGGTGTCGATGCTCGAGAAGATTATGGCAGAGCGAGGAGGGCTGGGCCTATGGAAGAGAGGGATGGAGGGAAGAGAGAGGGGCGTGATCTCCAAGGAGAGAATTCGCGGAGGGCGGGGGGTGGGAGGTCCTTGCGGTGGTTTGAAGGAAGCTAGAAGAGGCAAGGGGCAGGTGGGCGGGCGTGGTAGAGGATGGGGTTCCTGTTGTTGTTCTTGGAGGGAGAGGGAGAGGGGAAGGTGGAGATCGAAACCAAGAGGGCGGAGAGGGTTCATACTACCATTGTTTTGTCTTTTTTCTTTGTCGGTTGATAGTTTCATTCGAGGAGAAAAGAATTAAAGAACCATAGAGGGAGACAGAAAAAACAAAAAAGATGGAAGAATAAAGAGAATGGACGGAGAGTTGGAGCCTTAAGCGATAAGGATGCAGTCCTTTTAATTTGCAGTGAACAACTGATGAAAATGGAATGAAGGTAAATCCAAATCAAAATTCAATTATGAGTTGGGAAATTGGGGGGGGGCGCAGGATCGGTGAGCTCCTATGGCGACGTGATGATGGAGAACATCAAAAAGGAGCTACTGAGGTAGGTTATGGATGGGAGGGATAGCAAAATTATTTTTGATGAGTTCCCTTATATTCCATACATCGCATGGGGTCATAACTTACAAGTTAGTTATTATAATATAATTAAGCAAGTAGCTCTTTCACAACTCAAACAGCCCATATGTCCAGAGATAAGTGCCGCACCGAGGAATTTTTTATGCAAGGCAAATTTATTTGGTCTAATTTGAACCTAATCCAACTCACCATAGGTCGGCTTGAATAAACCAACCATAATAACGTAAGAAGCTAGGATATGTCGGTTTCGCCAAATGACTAGCCAACCCACAATAATGTACGACCCTATGATGGCCTGGTTTCCCTAGAGGACTAGCCTTGAGCCATTAATGATTAATAATACAATCAAATACAAATTTTTTTGAACAAGGCACGTCTTCTACAGTAGACACACTTGCAGTTCCACCTTGCCACTATCAAAAAAATTAAGCCACCACATTCTCCTTTAGAGCCGATTCTTTTATGAATAAATATTATAAAAAAATATTTTTTATTAATTAATTTATCTATATTTTATATTTTTTATATTTTTTAAATTAAAAAAAATTAAAATAAAAAAATATATTATTCATCTAAAAAATGGCTAAATTATTTCTCCATTAGTTAATAAAATAAATATTTAATTTTATATTTAAAATGGTTCATCCTCATTTCTATTATTCCGGATATTCAATGCTTAATAATTCAATCATTTATTTTTTTTAAATTTAAAAAATATAAAAAATATTATAAAAAATATAAATAAATTTTAATAATTTACTTAAAAAATAGTAATATAAAAAAATAGGTAATAAATTTCAGAATAATTTTTTCATGCATAAAAGGATATAGATAAATTATTTTTTATCTAAATATTATTTAAAAAATATTTATTTTGAAAAAAAATAGATTTTTGGATAATTTTTGTAGAACGGATCCTTGATGTAAATAGGCTCAGAAAAGATCAAAGACAGCCAAGAGCAAATTCGCCAATATCAACAAGGTCACGATAATTTTCATAAATGAAAAACTAGGCTCTCTAAATTGTTAACAATTGCTTCTCATCATAAACAAACTGCAAACATACACAATAAAGTGGTGTAAACAATAAACAGGCTTGAAAAAATAGGCCTATTCAATCTTCAATTCTAACGACCTCTTCTTCTTCTTTTTTCATACAAAAGGAATGTTGGGTAATCGGGCAACCCAAATATTCATTTTCATGTGGTGACTAACTCGTTGCAAGAGGGTGACATGGAGTGCTTTTAACAGGCGGTCAAAGCGAAGCTAATGTAGCAATATTTGGTTCCGTCAAGAAACGTCAACCAGACCGAAGAGGCCTTCGGCTATTTCTCAATGAATGTGTTCCACCTCCATTTGTTCTCTCCTTCCAACTGGTTTTCTTTTTGTTCTTTCTAACATGCAATTCTATTGTTCCCGTTTCACCAAAATAAATTACAAATGCATGTTCTTGTAATGGTGCATGTGCTTGCACCACCGCTGGAGATCATCCCGATCCCCTCGCTTTGTCATGAGGGTTGTTTACTTTCGCTTCGCGGTGCCGAAGAACATGCCGAGATCGTGTTCCAGAGGACTCCCCTCCAAAAGGTACTCCCTCGCTCTGCCCTAACCGCTTTGATTCAATTTTTCTTTCCTAAAACCCTGCGAATGGTGATTAATAGCAGCCATACCTTAATAAAACCCAAATCCCCCAGCAAAAATCACTCAATATACTACTACCCTCAACTTCCATTCAGAAAACGTACTAGCTGTTAGAAGGCAGCAGAACCAAATCAGTTGTGGAATTGTTCTAAAACCGACTATTTCAGAGCGCTGTCTACATTCATTTCAAGACCACGATGATTTTACAGCTACCAAACATCATAATCCGGAGATGCAGCACAGCTGAAAGAATTACAGTTCGAATAGAGACCCAAATGAAAATTCATGAACACTATTGCTATCAATTGTTTTTCTATATCATTCGTACATGTATACATATCAAGCTAGCTGAAACTTCTAATCACTTACGGAGAACATATTGTGCTGTTATGCGATATTTATCTTTTTCTATCGCATCAATCTGCGTGACAATGCTGGTGCAGCTAATTAATATCTGCATCTACTCGCGAAAATGCTCGGCCGTGTATTTTAGAGAGCTACCAATTGAGCACGGTAAAAGCTGCTGCTTTTGGCATGCTGAGAAGAAGACCATGATTTCACTCGTGGCCTTCAAGTTCTTTCGTTCTTCCAGAAATTCGGGTCACTTCATATGTTTTTTGCATCAAAAACAAAATTTCAACCCAAATTGAGAGGTGACAAAATAAAAGTCCAGTAGAATATATGATATAATGTCATTAAACAACTGTATTATGAATCAGTTCCCGGAGGCGGGAAAGCTTTCAGCATGCCTTCCATGCTGCCTATAATGATAACTTTGCCGTAAAGCAGTAGGGAGCATATGCCCTGTCTTAGAAAAGTTAATGTCAAGTTGTTCATGGCTGTTACAGTTATGATCAATATGCTTGTGAAGGAGAATATCTCAGGGGTAGAAAGGTTTTAAACCGTATGTCTATAAAGAGCATATCTAATCATGGGTGGAAACGCTAACCAAACCCAGCTTATAAATCATTGCCTCCATGACATTGCGCATCTTAGAGAAAACAAAGTTTCAGATCTAATTATTGTTTTATATGTTTCTCTGAATCAAGTTTGATTTGTCCAAGAAAACCCAATGGATGCACGCATATGGAGCACACTAGAAGTATCAACTCCTCAACAACCTCTTATTAATTTGATTTACTTCACATTTATAATCTAATATTAGCAATTAAAAAAAAAAAGAAAAATCATATTCTTATGACGACACCGCACTACTTTTCCTTGCAGAAAGAAATAAATAAAATTATATCATACCAGGATTCTCGTCATCATTTTGAGATGTGAAAAATGGCGTAAGATAATGTCTATCTAATGCAGTGAAAGAGGCAGTGCTGCAGAGAAAATTTAGAAATAATATTGATTAACAAGTGGATAACAAGCATATGTGATAGGAAAAATCTAAAAACTGGTAACTTGTAAAGATACCTGTGAAACTCTTTGAGTTTCATCTGCAGCTTGCTCCCAGAGGAAGTTCCCTCATCATACGATGGTCCAGTGCAGATATCTGGACCCTCAAAGCCCGCCTAAAGGTGGACAAAAAAATCATTAAACTTGGAGAAGACATAAACAAACTCATATGTCAATAATTTCATCAAAAAGGAAGGCTGATGAGATTAAGTGCAAGAACAACCCAACACAAAAACAAAAAAAACATGATTTTCCAATGTATTTCTCAAAAGAAAATAAATAAACCGAGGGAAGTACGCTTGAGTTTCTGTGAGATTCTCAACAAGAAATATGATAAGAGCTTGTTTTAACAGATTAAAAGCAGCCTAGGTGCTAAAAGAAGTTTATGAATGGAGAGCATCCATCCTAAATCTGCAAGTGAACTAGAAGGTGTATTCATAATTGCAAAAAAAGGCATCTTCTAGTAGCATATGGGTGTGAAAGTCATAAAATTGTGTGTGGCAAGGTACACCAGTTTTGGCAAATTGACAGACTATACACTTGAAAATATATTGAAAGATTAAGAAAAACAAGAACCAGCATATCAAATAAGAATAGGAACCCAAGTAGCATCCATGTCATAGTTTTTTTTTTTTTTACATCAAGGAACATTGGTTTTGGCAAATTGTTACGGTAGTCATACACTTGAAAATATATTGGAACATTAAGCATATTGAATGAGCATAAAGAAACTGAGTAGCATTAATTATACACTTCTAGAAACTTACTTCTCCTAATCGACCATTGTGACCATCGCCTACAACTTTTAAAGCTTCAAGCATCGTGCCTGTTGAGCCTCCAATCAAAAGCACCTGCATTGCCCAAGAGGTTAAATTACTTGATCTCAACAAGACGATGGAAGAAAGGATGAGCTAGGGTGTCTCATCCTAGTGAAAAGCTACTAAACTTCGAAAGTAAAATGTGGATGACCATGATAAATTATTTTGTGGGCTTTTATGTTTCGCTTAACCAAATAGACCGGCTGTACAGATGTTTTTTACAATTGCTACTTCCAACACTACCTTTTTTCCTCACAGCCTTGCCGCAGCATATAGAACCGAAATTTAAGTTCCACATCATCACTTTAATAAGGATGAGCTAACAAATTTACAGGAGTGTCCCTCAAAAGACAATATAGTGGGAAAATTCAGGGAGAGCCCCATTGCATTGCACTTTGCAAAATTCAAGTCAGATATAACTTGTTTCCAAACAAAACCAGTTGGGATTTGTCCAGCCACATGGTTTCAACCAAAATTTACATTGATATTGTCTTCTGCATACCATTATTATTTCACAAAAGCACTGCCAGGACTGCCTAAAAATTTAGAGTATCATATATATTCATAACATAGTCTAATAGTAAAATTATTTTTGGAATAAATTTTCATATTTTATCATTATATTCTTTTCTTGTTTTAAATTTTAAAAGATAAATTGTCTAATTTTATATTGAATTGTTCTGATATCATCCAAAACAAATAGTAAGACATTGAAAAATATTGGTCCAAAACTTGGTCACATGCTCAGTAGCGAAATATGAAACCTTGGATTCCTCTCCCCGACCATCTCTTATCAGACTTGGATACCTCTCTCAAGCGAAGATACGAATAGCAAGGCCACGGAAGTACTCAAGAACCCTTCTTACTGTGTCCTCACAGCTTCTATTGGCTCTCTACACCCTTGTACTATGAAGTCATACGCACCACCAAACACTTGAAAAGACAAACAAACAAACAAAATGCAATCTTAGCCAGATTATTCTTGACATCATCTCCCTCATTCTAGCCCTTACCAGCAGGAATCTTTCACCTAGAGCAAATTACCTGCTTTGGAAACTCCCTAAAATCTTTAACCCGCATCCACTTCCTTATTCACTTGCCTACACCCGCACCTAGACTCACTCCCGCACTCGCTCCTGATTCTGGCAAGTGGCAACTAAGTCCTAGCCTCTTTAAATGCTCAAATGTATCTTTTATCTTTCTCTGGGTGAGGCAAGTCCGATGCACTTTTATCAACCTCAACCTGTCAATTGGTTTAGCACAAAATTGGTTTACCCATTACTTTGCCGCCACACTTAGTAGTTAGTTCAGTGTCTGCCTATATGTATCTGTATATGCACATGCGTCTCAAACCATCCACATATAAGCATACACAAATGTCTACTGTTTGGGAGAAAATAGAGAAAACGGGGACAAAAACAGTAAATGAAAAAAGGAGAGGCATCCTATGTAGAGAATCTTCTGTAAAAATAAATATAAATTACAGAGGAGGGAGCACACTTTGATTTCTATAATAGAGAAGTAGCTTCGATATCTTCATCAATCCCTGTTATTGTTGTGAAAAGAGCATGTCCAAAAGTATTAGCATTCCTTTCAAACCTGAACCCAGCAATTAAAACTCTCTCCGACCAACCAACACTAATAGTTGGTTCGCGGGGGCAAATACTGATTTTTAACTCCTAGGATGTAGTTAATTTTGATGTGTGGGTCCTAGCACCATGTTTACAGGCTAATGGTTAATCGAACCATTTCCCTGACTTAGTCCGGTCTACTGGTTGCATTCAACCGTCTAGAAAACATATTCAGGTCAGGAAAATGTGTTACCAATTTTTTGTATTGTTAATAGTATCTCAGCTTATTTTTATAGTAATGATGTGAAAACTATTTCACCAGCTAAGCAAATCTGGTGCAGATGGGAATGAAAATATCGAGTGTATTGTGCAAGGGAGAGATTTGACTATATTTGAAAAGTCCATCAACTCATTTTGGTTACATGAATCCTGCTTCACAGTTTGTTCCTATACAGGGTCTAGCATTCAAAACTATAAGTTCCTTAAGATCAGTCTCACCACCCATCCAAACATCAGTTTCCTCAGTTCCCTTCCTCTCCTCCAATCCTTCAACATATACCCAAGATGGACCCACTCTTATGTCCAAAACATCTTGATTAGTTTTCTTTCAACATATGTTTGTTGGTGCACCTCCTAACCTTCTGAGTTCTAATAATAGACTCCACAAGTCATTATTATTTTGAGTTTTCTAGCTTTACCACAAATCAGTCCCTGCAACTTCATTGCAGCATACCTGAGCTATACTTGATATTTTATCCATAAAACTATTGTAGTAGTTTATTCACAAGGAAAAAAAAAATGAAGTATTATTCAGCCTCATGAATTTTCCTCATGCAATGAAAAAGTTTAGAGATATATTTTTAGCATATAAGCTTTTCCAGCTCAAGTAAAAAAATTACCAGCAAAAATGCTTACCGTCAAAACAACAATAGCAGTGGTAGCAGTGAAGATCGTCTGGCCATGTCCATCAGGGAGATCATGGACTGATTGCAGAGCAAGCGCAAAAGCCATTGCCCCACGAAGTCCTGGTTGTCCATAAAATCACTAATCATTGAGAAGAAATTAAAAAATTCCAAACCTGTGATTTCTTTTTTATCAAATATCTCTGTGGAAACTATTTCATGGTTTGCCGAACCAGACAGTTCGGAATGTACCGAATCATTCCTGTGGCTAATCCAGTGTGGTTCGGTCATGCAATTTGGAACACCAGTGAAAACGAAGCAAGGGAGAAGGAAAGAGAGGAAGAGAGAGAGGAGGGAAGGAGACTGCCGGAGGGTCACTGAGACTTCGAGTCTCTACGGTCCTTCATGAGAGACTAAGAAGAGAGAAAGAGAGAGAGATAGAGATAAAGAGGAAGAGGGGAAGGGAGGGGAGAGCAGAGGGGAAGGTGTTGGAGAGGCCATCAGATGACCGTCGGGTGGCCCAAAATCCTCCCCCGGCCGCTGCGAGTTTCGAAATAGGGGGTTCGCCCCTGTTTCGTTAAATCCGATACATAGTAAAGCTAGTAATTGGCTTGTCGGTTTCATCGTATTTTTTTAAAAAAATCTGATACACAGTGAAGTCGATAATGGGTTTGCTAGATGCATTGTATGTCAAATTTTTTACGAAACAAGGACTTCGCCCTTGTTTTAAACTTGTGGTGGCCGACGGCCACCCCGCAGCCCTTTAGCGGCCTCCTCACCATCTTTCCCTCTCTTCCCCTCTCTCTACCTCTCTCTCTCTTCTCAGTTTCTCTCGTAGAGGTCTATGGAACCCAGGAGGCCTCAATGGCCCTTCAGTGGCCACAACAGCATCTTCACCGGCCATCCGTTCCTTCCCTCCCTCCCACCCTCTCTCTTTCTCTCTCTTTTCCTCCCTAGTCATCCCCCATTTCCATGTCGGTTCAGGCTCGGTATGGGAGCACATTGACTCATACCGCCCACTGGCCCGCCGGCACGGGGTTTGGTTCCGAGTCGGTGATCTTTGGACTGTTTGAATCTATAATAGCATCATATCAACTTACCACTATACCAAAGTGCCTTTTGATGTTGCATAGGTATTGGACGATTTGCTGGCCTCACCAAGTTGACCAGGTAAGCACAAGAGAAGACATTTGCAGCTCTTTCAAAACAAGGAATATAAGAGTCATTTGACACGATTTTGTAAAAGAATCTTCAAATTGAATTGATATAAATTGGAATTCCTCCTTATAAAGCAGACAATGACTAAAGACAATTCTTCATATGGTTTGAAACAGCCAAAAACCATTTGTTATAAGTAAAAAATCAATGAGCATGGGCATGCTACCAAAGGAAACGGTATTGAAATCAAAGTACTTCAAATGCATGCCTCACGATATCAATTTATGACCTTCTAACAAATAACACTTAATCAATTTGAGACTTGATAATATACATGTCAAAGTACCAAAAATCATACTAGGCAGTTTGCAAAAACAAAATGAAGATACCAAAATCTATGCTTATAATGAATTTTTCTGGGTAAAATCTCCCATTTAATTGCTGGTATATGCTACATACAACTAAATCTATTTATAACTGACAAGATTTATTCTCATCTACTTGGGATCAGATTCATGAAGTTTCCCCATATGCGGTTACTTTTAAGGGCTGTAACATGCATAAAATTCTGCAAATCTAAGGGTAGAATGCTTTTAGTAGAGAAACATTTTATTTACAAAATTCAAATAACAGCTAGAATTTCAACTTTCATGTGTCTTCAATATCATTGATCATTATCTTGCCAAGCAGACTCAAAAAAAAGGGGAAGAAGATAATTTGGCCACAAAACAGAAAACTGTAACATAGCAGCAGAGGAAGGTTGGCTGTATTTATGTCAAAATCACTAGCATGCAACACGAGTTGTATGACAAAGGATAAGGAACACAAAAATTGCTTAACAATAAAGAGAATACAACGTGTACATGATTTGTAATAGATTTGTGAGTTCATACCTTGCAACACCTATAAACAGCTGGGTCATTCATTAGGTGAAAAGTTAAGGAGAGATGAAATAATGCTGTGGAATAAATCCTCAATATCAGTCATATCTGCATGGTGAATGTTTGAAAGGATACAATTGAGAAAAAGATGAACCCAATGTGTGACCAGCTTTGTTGTTCCATCGCAATGTCAAAGCCCATGTATATGAAACTGGAGGTAAAATTAACCGACGAGAAAATACAGCGATATGATTAACATTGGAGTTTTAAAAACACATCAATAAAACCAATAAAATTTTAATTTGTAATTCCTCTTACACAAAAGCTTCTGCTAAAGATGAAAGCAAATGGAAAAAAGCAGAAGCAAAATGTTGAGATTTTTCTGACAAATTTGAGAACGTATAGCGCTTCATGACCTGCTAAACAGGACAAAGATCTTAATTTGTTGCAGAGCAATTCTTGGGGAACCAAAAAGCACCAAATAGTACTTACAATTCCAGTGAACAGTATGGAAACTATACCGGACAAGCCAAGACCTTCAGCTAGCATGTAACTGTAAGTCATAGTCCAAAATCAGATAAAATAGTAATAAAACCACGACCTTCAGATGCAACCGAAAGCAAAAACGAAAAATAATGGTCCAGGAATGACTTACGAAAAGTAAGGGAAAAGGACAAAAAGACAGCTCTCCAAATTATGAAGACTGGAAAGAGCAACCAATTTGGACATGGAAATCAGTTGCCTCTAACATTATGTTACTAATATCAGTCAATAGGAAATATTTACACAAAAGAAAGATAAAGATGGTCATACTTACTTTTCAACATTCAACCCTGCATACTTAAAGAGGTACTGAGTGGTTAAGGTTTCTCAACATATTTTGTTCTATCACAAAAAGAAAATAATTGGAATAAGGCTGATTGTTTCATCAATTTTCATCCCAACTTTCATGAAAATTAAATGGGTGATATTTTAATATTTACTAGGTAATTGTAGAAATTCAACATTGGGTATCCTAATATAAGCAGCAAGCTTATGCCAGACTATATAGCATGATGAAGAAGTCTGGCACATATGTAAAGAGCATGTTATGTTTTAGAACACATGCCTCCATAATGAAAACTTGAAGAAGAAAGAAAAGCCTTCATTGACTTTAGGCCAAAGAGTATTCTTTGAGTAAATAACTACTAACAGATTGACTAGTGTACTGAACCTTGTATAGGGGTTCCTAGTTTCCTACTCAATTGGAAGTTCATGATCATATTATTTTCCATAAATTATAGACCTACTTACACAATATTCTTACCTCTTATTTGATGGTTACGCTACCTCTACAAGATTTGTCCAAGTAAAATTGTGTTTAACACCAGGTAAATAACAGGATCACTGGCTGATCCTACTGTTCAGTTAAGTAAATAAATCTTCTCCTGAATCTGTACTCTAGTAGTCACTCGTAGACAGCCAAGGAGGTTGTTAAACTATAATTCAATTTATTGCTCCAGAAAACACTTCTAATATGATCATTTGCCAAGATTCTCCCATTGTCCTCGATAATTGTATTTTTATCATCATCTCTTTGATAGGTCATATTTTTTGGAGCTCCACCACGGTCTACATCCTGCTTCATTTTTTGGCAAACCTTTAATATTAATTTTATTTGAAAGCCAAAAACCTTCATAAGTGTCATGTATAACTGATGCATTAACCATAGCAGTGAAATGCTGCTAACATTCTTCAGAATACTAGCATACGTCCTTTCAAGGGCCAACTAGTCAACCAAATATGACCACTAATACATAGAATAAACTAAGAATCATGTGTCATTCACGAACAACAAGAGAGAATGTGGGAACAAAAACAATACAGAAGAACAAAATATTCGTGAAAGAAAATCTAAAAAAATTTGCAGACATCTGTTTTGAGAAAAGGATATAAGAGCAGAAACAAATCCAACTCCAACCCCTGTAAAACCAGATATCTGTTAGAATCATTGAAAGATGACAGTCGGAATAAGTACAGAAATAGTTGAAGCAAACTGAAGACCAGAAAAGTTGACTTAAGGACAACTTACCATGACAACATGAAAATTGGAAGAGAGATCTTGCAGATATTATTAAAGAAAAACAACTCTATATTTTACCACCATGTAATTGTAAATTTCTTATTTAGTCTGGGAGCCAGTTATGCTATACCATGTGTGTCCATATCCTTTATAGTTACTTATTGCAAGCAACCATAAACAACAGCCTGGTCATGATACAAACATTAAAAAAAATTTGCAGATGTCCAGACAAATTCCTCAAATTTCTCATAATACTCTTATGGATGAACAGTTAGTTTTGTCACAAAATGTAAGAGATAATGAAATTTTTCAAGCAAATAGTAGGAGGATAGCAGCAACATCTTCACTTCAGTGAAATATGAAATGATCTCAGTGACTCCCCCAATTAATACTTGGATGTCCGCATTAGCAGCCCCCTCCTGATTTGGCAGCATTCCTTTTCTCATCTACCCACCAAGGATATACGGACATGGGCACAGAAAGTAGTTATAACATGAGTCTGTCAATCTGATTCAGCAAGTGCAGATATCGGGATCCATGGACTCATCCATAATTAGGAGTGGACATCATGCAAAGAACTTCATGATCATTTTCTAGTGCATAATTAACTATTTAGTTACTTTTAGCGTGTAAAATAAGTTCTAGGATCACACAAAAATATTTTACATGCTGAAAAAATAATGAATAGTTAATTAGGAACTAGAAAATGAGCTGCAAAGTTCTTTGGATGGACTAGTACCTCCATCCTAATATCTTGCTCGTATGAAATCTGATTGCCAGATTCATGCCAAGCTGTCCTCTCATGCTCATGTCTGCACACTCATAATGCATACATTTTCATGTTGAATGCACTATTTATTCACCTCTCTTGTTCCTAAGCTGCCAGGAAAAAAATGCCTCTAATAATAAAACAGCGCCATTCAAATTTTGATAGGAGTCTGGGCGCTGCATCAAAATATACCTGAGGTACCCCTTAGACAAAAGGATGTCTTCAAAACATCTAAGAAGGCAGATTGGGGATCAAAGAGAGTGGTTGACAAAGACTGAAGAAGCAAGCAGATTTATTAGCCTTCAAAATCTTGGAATAGTGTGAATCATCTTTTACTGATTGCAGAATACAATACATGGATGCATTTGAAATCCCAATTCAACTAATTATTGTCACTGACTCCCGCTGCAAGAAAATTTGATATCTGATTGTTTGCATGAGAAGATGCTACTCGTGTATATCATGCCAGGTTGTGTCCGCACCTTCCCTTAACCTTACCCCTTCATAATATATCACATCCAACTTAGACTAGGTTGATTTGTCAAGTAACCTAATAGAGTGGTCCATTGAGTCGATGTTCTCACAGGCCAACATTATTTTCACAGTTCTAGATACTCATGCACAATGCAGGAAGCAGAAGTTCCATATGATGAATGGACATAATATGCAGTTAAATGAGGCTTTAGTAATGAACTAGATTACAAACTATTTCAACAGAACTTACAAACTTTTAATGCTTTCATTTCCAACTTTGCTATACTCCTTAAAAAACATTAAATGTTGCTTCTAGTTCACAGGATGAAATTTTTAACTAGAATATTGCAGTTATCTGGAAGAAAGTAAATTGAGAAATCATAAGGCTTGTCACTTGAAAACACAAAGCAGAACCTTGTCACTGGAAAACACAAAGCAGAACCATGACCCACTAGGTGTGCATTTTCTCTTATGCTTGAGGAGAATGTCTTAGCACTCAGAAAAGTAAAAATGAATTCAGATAAAAATATAGTGAAGACTGATTGTCAACATTAACCTGCAGACATTGAGCCAACAAATGTCTCAAGAAAACTCAGAATAAGCAAAAATAAGTTTTGTCCCGACGAATCATTACTTCTTACAGATGACATAGTCCTGGAGCACAAAGCAATTGAGTTAAAAACAAAATATAGGGCAAAGTGGTAAGAGCAGTCTCGATTAGTGACACATACCTATACAAGGAAATTGCCACCTTCAACAATACCACCATAGATTGGGAGAAGAGACAAGAAACGTACAATATCAATTCATGTATATAACCATGCAACAGAAAGAAGCAACTGGTTTCTAGATAACTAAGATATATACATACCGCATCATTTAGAACAGATTCTCCAAAAACCAAGGCATAGAGGTTCATGTCAGTTCCAAGTTCCTGTGTACACAAAAAGACCAAACATATACAATATATATATATATATATATAAACAAGCCAAAGATTGTAAACTACAATCAAATATATACTTGAAGCCTACTGTTTTCTTTTAGAAAATGGCGGCCTTCAACCAATGTTAAAATTTCTTGATGCTTATGGTCAATGATTCTTCATATTGATAGCAGAATCGGCATATCAACTGCTCAAAGAATGAAAGCTATATTTTAAAAGCAAATGCACATTTGGAGATCTCAGTTCTCAGTAAGTAGTTTGGGGAAGATAATGTGATGTGGAAAAAATTGTTTAAAAACAAAATGCATGGAACACTGTCTCAAATTTAATTTCTTAACATTGTTGAAAAGCTACTTTGACAAAGAATCAGGAGTCTCATGTTACTCGAGGGCATATACCATCATGACATTGAGATTATTTGCACAAATGCTCTTCCTTTCCTCAATAAATCAAGCAACATTACATGAGGAATCACTTTGCAAGCCAATTTTAGCATCATATCTTTGGTGGTTATATGAAAAATGTCTTAATTTAAAATAAGACAATTGATAGAATTATGAAAATAAATGGTGAAGATGGGCCTTAAAGCTAAATTCCCAAGTAGCAATCTATATGTGATAATATTGGTGTTGCAATGTACAGAATATAGAAATAGCAGTATTATGGGAACAGGGGATAAGAAAAGTGGCATATTCAAATAGTTCTTTTCTGATCTGACTTCATCATCATCAAGATTCAAGGCCTTTAGGCAATGCAACAAGAATCAATCTTGAGAAGCCTTAAAGGCTGAAATCAAACAAGTCAATAATCATGGCCTCCAGAAGTCTGATGACAGGATTTTTCCTAGAAAGGAAATAGCTAAATCCAAGAAATTAATGGGACAGAAAATGCTAAAAGTGAAAGCACAGAGACACCTGAAATATAGATAGAACGGTGATAGGATCAGTTGCTGATATAAGAGCACCAAACATTAGGCTTTCGCCCAGAGGCAGTCTATACATGAGATATGTTAACCCGCCAAGGTATCTGCACAAGACAAGATAATACTATAAGGGTTCCACAACATAAAAGCTTAACTTACCAAAAAGATTGTTATGGTTAAATAGAAATTCTTACACCAAAACACCTGTAACAATTGAGGCAATAAATGTTCCCAGAAGAGCAAATGTGATGATAGCTCCAAAATTTGAAAAGAAGGGTTTCTGTCAAGGCAAATACAGTGGACAAATCAGACAATTATTTGCAAGACCAGCATCTATAGTATAGAGCAGCTTTCAACACCTACCGGGGCTAAGCTAAAACCTGACTGAGTGGGATGAGTCAAGGCAAACAATAAACAATTTAAGGCTTCAAATGCACTTTTAATTATGTTAAAAAACATAAAATAAAATCCTGCATAAAAAGATTTGAATGATAATTTAGGATATAATATAATTGGAGGTAGCAGGAATAGGAAGAAGAATTCCTCATGGAAATTGAACCACCCCCTGCAGCAAAAACAAAATACATTGTTTAGCATCATGACAAGTGGCACTCTAATGCTGGGTTCAGTATTTAGGAAACAATAACAAAAGAACAAACAAAATACAAACCGAATGCTCGTTTCTGTATTTGATATGTTAGCAATTCCTCCAACAATTAAACCTGTCATAATCCAGAATAAAATTAATGAGTCTGTTTTGCCACCAAACCACTTACACCTTGAATAAAAAAGTTGCTTGCTTGCTTGCTTTCCTTTGAGAACATCCACTTGTACGGGGATGAAGATCAGAAGGCCTTAAACAAGCAACATCTTGCATACATTGAATAAGTATGCAATTCATGCACATAGGAATCACAATAACTCCTTCAGGAAACCATAATCACCAATTTTTGTCCCAATTATTTGGAGTCAGCCTTATGAATCCTCGTTCACCTTCTATTAAGGACTACCTCCACTATTACTTCAAGATCTCCCAAATCCCTTCTCAAAACTTCTATTCATGTTAACTTAAATCTTTCTCCTTTTCCTAAATCTTTGCATAAATTCAAGTATCTCTATTTACCTGAGCCTCTTCAGATTTTTGTTGTGCATTTTCTCATACCATATTAATCCCTTCAGGTTGTGTGATTTTTTTTTTTTTTACTGTTTTTTTTATTAGGTTTGCTAACTGTGTGATTTTTTTTTCATAAAGCAAATTCACTCATTGCTTCCATATGTATGTTTGCTTTGGGCTTATTTGTTAGCATACTTCTGATGAAGATTCTGTGTCACGTCATTTAGGCATGTTTCATATGGCAAGACTACTCCAAGCCATATTTACTTAACATTACTGGTCATTCACAGTTTATATTGAACTTTATGTCCTCCGGATTGTTCCCTTTGAGTCTCTTGACTGCCACTGAACAACTTCTAATGATTCCAAAGCTCTCTGTGTTGTAATATAGTCTGAGTTGGCTCCATCCACTGAAATAATTTGATGGGCGCTTTTGTTCCTTAAGACCATCACCGGTCATCCCTAGCTCATACCTTCACCTTTCCGTTTCAACTATATTCATCTCTCTAGATTGGAATACCTTTATGGTTTTGCTTGAAACCATCCAAAAGCAAGAAACCAAAATCTGCTTGAAATTTATTTCATCCACAACGAACTATGCCGGCATCATATTCAAGTCGCAATCCTCCAATAAATAACGTCACTCTCATCATTTAAATCAAAAACCATCAATCGAGCAACCAATATTATAGAAAACCAACCTAAAAAACAGCATCAAGATAGATTAAAGCCTAACAATCTATCTATCCGCCGCTCTATTCATCCAACCAATCGATCCAATAAAGAGAAGGGGAAGGTTGTATTACCGATAAGAAGGGAGGCGCTGGCCTCCGGAAGGTAGTATATCTTGTGGCGACGGAGGACATGGCCGAGTACGAAAGCCAGCACCAGCATCGAGATCTGCAGCAGGATCCCCACCCCCGCCGCCTGCTGCTCCTTCCCCGGCGGCGTCAGCGCCGTTGGAGGCGGAAGCGGCCCAGACGGTTGACTCGTCCTGTTCAGCTCCAGCATCGCCAGTGATCGTCGGTCGGCGAAACCCAACCCTCTCTCTCTTTCTCTAACCCTTTGGGTTTCTTCTCCGGTCGTCTTCTTCTCCTAAAGCCTCGGCAAGAAAGGTTTAAAATCGCCAACGGGGGCGATCCGCGGAAGATGGTTAGCACCCGTGCTGGTGGTTCTATGCGATCGCTATATTCGTCCGTTACTTTTGCGTGGGCGGGAAAGCATTGAATGTGCTCACAAGATGAGTCCACGTATTTAACTTACGGTTTATATGTCGTCGCATAGGAAATTATATGCGGTGTTCTAGGAAGCTTTGATATATTCCAAAACCACGCGGCCAGCATATTCTGGGAGAAATTGGTTAGTTGGTCCTCCAATGCCACTTCCGTCGACGGATCGACGTTTGGACACCGGCTTCCACCCAAATTACGGTATCACGCCACTTTTGTCTGCCCTTATGGTCACGTAAGTGAGATTAGGTCTTTCGCTAGAAAGAATGATCGATCTTTTGATAGCGCCGTCAACCGTTGGATCTCGAAGCGGACATTGCGGCGATCTAACGGTTGACGTCGCGAAAGCAGGGGAATCACTTTTCGCCCTAAAGATACCCGAGATGTTTTAGAAATCAAGATTGGAGGGTAAGAATACCGATTGGGTCAGAAGAGATAAGTTGCGTGATATCCTTAATTTGTATCTTTGTTTTTCTCTATATTTTAACTTTCCTATTGTACCACGTATCCTAAGGAACCTTAGGAGAGAGATTTTTATTCGAAGCCGGGAGCGCCAAAAAGGTGTCAGCAGCCTTTCATTAGTTTCATTAGCTTTGACCTCGGAATGATGCATAATTCATGCGATATGCTTTATGTTGATGTATGATGATGGTGAAGCATGTGATAGGAGCTCAAATGGCGGAGTCCATGGTCCCTAATCATCATGTGTTTGTTGTCCAGTAAAAGTCATCATGCTATTGTTAATCTTAAAAGAAAAAAAAAAAAAATCTTTAGCTCTTGTTGGGCCTGGTCACTGTATACACCATACACCAAAATAATAATAATAATAATAATAATTTTTCTCTTCTTTTATCCTAGAGTGCATGAACTGCACCATAAAATATTGTACAATATTCGATAATTAATATTAAGAAATGAACAGTTATCAAATAAAATAATCTTATGGTACATGCATGATGTATCGTTATTGATAGTTGTTCATCTTAGTAGTTATCTACTATTGCACGATATAGTATAATCCTCTTTCATTGAGAATATCTAGATAAAAAGAAGAAAAAATATCATCGGATTAATTTTTCAATCAAATAGCTAGTGTTTTCACCTTACATGTTTAATGCTTTATGTTCAATAATTTGATGTCCAATTATAGGTTTTTGCATCTTTCACTAAAATTATTTAATAAATGATTCTCTTACAAGTATTCTTCTAAATTCTTTAACGATGGGAGGTCCATTTTGAAGCTCTTCTATAGGCGCGCAAAGCATTGCCACATTACATATGCTAGGTGCACTTCTAATTTTGCAGGGAAAAAAAAAATCTAATGCAGAAGGCATGTTATATCAACTCCATTATTAGGATTGTTTCATAAATGATCTACTAAGAAAAATTCCTCGACATTTTCTAGTAATGGGACGCTGATTTTGGAGGTCTTCCATAGGTGTGCAAAGCATCGCCATATTACATAAAAATATGTGAATATAATAATTTTGTCTACAATAATTTACAAATCTATCATCTTTTCCATCTCATCCGTCAATAGAAAGTAGAATGTAGCACATATGATGCATTTTTTTTTATTAAAAATAATTAGTACTATAAGCATAATGAGATATGATTCTTATTATTCAAAATTTTAAATAAAAATATTCAAATAAAATGATAAAAAAATATTATAGGAAGTAATTCAATGTTATGGTAGAAAGTTATATTTTTTGAAATTTCTCAAATGGAATTAGCAGAAATATTATGTAGAAAATGTGGATGAGATAATTAAAGTGTAGGAAAATATATAGATGGTTAGGGCTATCTCATGCATAGGCACATCACAGTGGTTGGCATTATACGAAAATAAAAGTAAAATTTTATTTGTTATGATATCAACTTGCTCTGATATCAAACTATTAGGATATTAGCTATTCTGATACCATTTGTTAAGAATCTAATACTAAATTATTATGATAGAAAGAAAAAAATAAAATAAGAAAAATAATCAAATACGTGGATCAGCCTAAAGGCTCATCTCTACGGAGCATGCAAAGCTTCACTACAAAAAAAAAATAGTCTATTGATCATTTTCTAGTGCATAATTAACTATTTACGTTACTTTAGCGATGTAAACATAATTCTAGGACACACCAAAAATATTTTACATGCTGAAAAAATAATGAATAGTTAATTAGGAAACTAGGAAAAATGAGCTGCAAGTTCTTTGGATTGGACTAAACCTCGTCACCTAATATCTTGCTCGTATGAATCTGATTGCCAGATTTCATTGACCTAAGCTGTGTCCTCTCCATGCTCAGGTCTGCACACTCATAATCGATTTACATTTCATGTTGAAATGCCACTAATTTATTCAACCTCTCTTGTTCCTTAAGCTGCCAGGAAAAAAGCCTGCTAATAATCAAAACATGCGCCATTCCAAATTTTGAATAGGAGTCTGGCCTAGCATCAAAATATACCTGAGGTAACCCCTTAGACAAAGATGTCTTCAAAACATCTCAGAAGGTCAGGATTGGGATCAAAGAGAGTGTTGAGCAAAGATGAGAAAGCAGCAAGATTTTATTAGCTTCAAAATCTTGGAATAGTGTGAATCATCTTTTACTGATGCACGGAATACAATACATGGATGGCATTTGAAATTCCCAATTCAACTAATTATTGTCACGCGCTCCGCTGCAGAAAATTTGTATCTGTTTGTTTGCATGAGAAAGAGCTACTCGTGTATCATGCGCAGGTTGTGTCCGCACCTTCCCTTAACCGTTACCCCTTCATAATATATCAATCATCCAACTTAGAGCTCAGGTTGATTTGTCAGAGTAAACCTAAGTAGAGTGGTCCATTGAGTCGTTTCTCACAGGCCCAACATTATTTTCACAGTTCTAGATACTCAATGCACAATGCAGGAAGCAGAACGTTCACACTATGATGAATGGACATACATGATGCAGTTAAATGATCGGGCTTTCAGTACATGACTAGAGATTACAACTATTTCAAACAGAACTTACAAACTTTTAATTGCTTTTCATTTCCAACTTTGCTATACTCCTATAAAACATTAAAGTTGCTTCTAGTTCACAGGATGAAATTTTTAACTAAATACTTGGCCAGTTATCTGGAAGAAAAGTAAATGAGAAATCATAAGCTTGTCACTTTGAAAACACAAAGCAGAACCTTGTCACTGGAAAACACAAAGCAGGAACATACCCACCTCAGGTGTGCATTTTCTCTTATGCTTGAAGGAGAATTTGCTCTTAGACTTCAGAAAAGTAAAAATGAATTCTCAGATAAAATATAGTGAAGACTGATCTGTAACATTAACCTGCACATTGATCCAACAAAATGTCTCAAAAAAACTCAGGATACACCTCTGCAAAAATAAGTTTTTGTTCCCGACGAATCATAACTTCTTTAACAGATGACATAGTCGTCGAGCCATCAATAGCTAATTGACGTTAAAAAACAAAATATAGGGCAAAGTTGGTAAGGAGCAGTCTCGGATTAATGGACAGCTGATATACACTTATAGGACCAACCTTTGTCACCTTCTTTCAACAGCAATATACCACCTATAGATTGGTGTTAGACTATGCAGACAAGAAACGTTACAAATCAATTCATGTAGTATAACATGCAACAGAAAGAAAGCAATGGTTCTGATAACTAAGAATATTACATAACCGCTCATTGATCTACCTAGAATACAGATTCATCCTATATAAACAAGGGCGACATTCTTACTACCGATAAGTCATTCAGTTCCTAGAGTGCGCGCTGCTGACCCCACAAAAAGCAACCTCAAACATATAACTAGTGAGTTATAATTTATACTCTCGTGTAGTAGGTGTAGTTATCCATTTTAACACAACCTCGAGCTATAGACTAATGTAACCATTACAACCTCCATATACAATCACTTTTTGAAGCACCTTCTATTTCCCTTTAGAATTAATTTCATGCCGTGCTAGCGTTCCCTTCAACCAACTGTGAAAATTTCTTGGAGGGATGTCGTGTATGGCGTCACTATCTGATTCTTCATAATTGATAGCAGAAATTCGTGAGTTAGTGCGAAGAGCTGCTCAAAGAGATGAGAAGCTAATACTTCGTAAAAGCAAAGCACACTTCTGAGATCTCAGTTCTCAGTAAGTTGAGTTTGGGAAATAATGTGACTGTTGATAAAAATTAAGCTATTATATAAGAATCACAAAATGCATGGCAACACTGTTCTCAAATTTAATTTCCTTAAACATTGTTGAAGCGCTACTTTTCTGTCTCTTCTTATCAAAAAAATGTCTGTGTCATTCCTCCCGCAATCACTGGTTCTTTTTTTCTAATAAATCCTAATTCATCCTGTTTTACAAGGTATACATCTTGTGAAGTGCCACCATGTTATTTGACAAAGAATAGGTAGTCTCATTTATTTCGAGGGTTGCAGATATACATTCATGACATTTGAGATTATTTGCACAAATTTGCTCTTCCTTTCCTCAATAAATCACAGCACATTACATAGGAATCACTTTGCATAGCCAATTTTAGCATCATATCTTTGAGTGTATAAATGGAAAAATGTCTTAATTTAAAAATAAAGACAATGAATAGAATATGAAATATAAATGGTGAAATGGGCCTTTAAAGCTAAATTCCTCAAGTTAAGCAATCGTTATATTGGATTAAATTGGTTTTGCATGTACAGCAATAGTAGAAAAAGCAGTATTATGGAAGGGGTATAAGAAAAAGGGCTTATTCAATAGTTCTTTTCGATCTGACTTCACATCATCAAAGATTCAAGGCCTCCTTATAGGCAGATTGCAACAAAGAATCAATCCTGAGAGCCTTAAAAGGTTGACATCAAACAATGTCCAATAATCATGGCCTCCAGAAGTCTGATGAAGGATTTTTAACCTAGAAAGGAATAGCTAAATCCAAAAATTCAATGGGGACGGAAAATGCTAAGAAAGGTGAAAGCACAGAGACACCTGTAATATAAAAGAACGCGTGAGATTCAGTTTGCTGATATAAGAGTCACCAAAATTAGGCTTTCGCCAGAGGCGATCTAGTAACTAGATCTGAGAATGTTCAAAAACCGCTCAAGTATTCTAGCACAGACAGATAATACGTTAGAGGAGTGAGGTTCAAACCATTAAAAGCCTAACCTTACCAAAAGAGATTGTTATGGGTTAAATAGAAAATTTCTTACCGAAAACACCATGTAGACATATTGAGGCAATAATATCCGTATCCAGAAGAGCCAAATGTTTATGAATAGCTCCAAAGATTTTGTAAGAATTGAAAATGGGGTTTCTGTCATGTGAGCAATTGACAGTGACAAAGTCTATATTGAACATTTATTTTGCGTTATAGAACCATGCTCTAATAGTTTAGAGCAGCTTTCTAACACACTATCGGGGTCTAAGCTAAAACTGATGGTGCGTGAGTCTAAGGCAAAATCAAATAAACAATTTAAAGGCTTCAAATTGCACTTTTTATATATGTTAAAAAACATAAAATAAAATCCATGCATAAAAAAGATTTGAATTGATAATTTAGGATATAATATAATTGGAGGTAGCACGAGAAATAGGAAGAGAATTCTCATTATCCTTGGTGAATTACTGAAGCATTCCCCTGCAGTCGCAAAACTAAAATACAATTGTATTGGACAATCATGCGACTAAGTGTGCTACTCTTAATGCTGCTGGATTTCAGTATTAGGAGAACAATACAAATAGAATCAAAAAATAAAACCAACGAATGCTGTTGTCTGTATTTTGATATGTTCAGCATTCCCTCAACAATTAAACACTGTTATAATCCAGAATAAAATTAATCATGTCGAGTCTGTGTGCCAACGCAAACCATACACTGAAATAAAAAAGTTGTCTTGCTTGCTGTTCCTTTGAGAACATCCACTTGTTAGGGATTGAGAGATCAGAAAGGCCTTAAACAAGCAAATCTTGCAGTACATTGAATATAAGTATGCAATTCATGACACATAGGAATCACAATAACTCCTTCAGGAAACCATAATCACCAATTTTGTCCAATTATTTGGAGTCAGCTTATAATCCTGTTCACCTTCTATAAGGACTACCTCCATATTACTTCTTAAGACTCCCAAATCCTTCTCAAAATTCTATTCATGTTAACTTAAATCTTTTCTCCTTTTCCTAAATCTTGCATAAATTCAAGTTATCTCTATTACCTGGCCTTTCAATTTTGGTTGTGCATTTTCTGCATTACCATATTAATCCCTTCAGGTTGTGTCGAATTTTTTCTTTTGTTTTGTTACTGTTTTTTTTATTAGTTTGTTAACTGTGTGATTTTTTTTTCATAAAGCAAATTCCTTCATGCAATTCCTATGTAGTTTGCTTTGGATTATATTTTAGCATACTTTGATGGAAGATTCTGTGTACTGTCATTGTAGGGCAATTTTCAATATATGCAAGAACGTACTCCAAGCAATATATTACTTAACATTATGTCATTCACAGTTATATTTCAATCTTTATGTTTCCTCCGGATTGTTCCTTGAGATCTCTGACTGCACTGAACAATTTCTAATGTTTCCAAAGCTCTCTGTGTTGATACATATAGTCTGAGTGGCCCATCCACTGAAATAATTGTGGGCGCTTTGTTCCTTAAGACCAATCACCGGTTCATCCCTAGCTATACCATTTCACCTTTCCGTTTAAACTATATATCTCTCTAGATTGGAAGATACCTTTATGTTTTCTGAACCATCCAAAGCAAGAAACCAAAATCTGCTTAAATTTATTTCATACAACGAACTATGCCGCATCATATTCAAGTCGCATCCTCAATAAATAACTCACTTCTCATCATTTAAAATCAAAAAACCATCAATCGTTGAGGCAACAATATTATAGAAAAACCAACCTACAAAAACAGCATCAAGATAGATTAAAGCTCAACAATCATATCTATTATCCGCCGCTCATTCGTCCAACCTATGATCCAATAAAGAGAAGGGAAGTTGTATTACCATAAAAAGGAGGCGCGCCTCCGGAAGGTAGTACTACTTTGTGCGACGAGACCATGCCGTATGACCAGCTTTGTTGTTCCATCGCAATGTCAAAGCCCATGTATATGAAACTGGAGGTAAAATTAACCGACGAGAAAATACAGCGATATGATTAACATTGGAGTTTTAAAAACACATCAATAAAACCAATAAAATTTTAATTTGTAATTCCTCTTACACAAAAGCTTCTGCTAAAGATGAAAGCAAATGGAAAAAAGCAGAAGCAAAATGTTGAGATTTTTCTGACAAATTTGAGAACGTATAGCGCTTCATGACCTGCTAAACAGGACAAAGATCTTAATTTGTTGCAGAGCAATTCTTGGGGAACCAAAAAGCACCAAATAGTACTTACAATTCCAGTGAACAGTATGGAAACTATACCGGACAAGCCAAGACCTTCAGCTAGCATGTAACTGTAAGTCATAGTCCAAAATCAGATAAAATAGTAATAAAACCACATGACCTTCAGATGCAACCGAAAGCAAAAACGAAAAATAATGGTCCAGGAATGACTTACGAAAAGTAAGGGAAAAGGACAAAAAGACAGCTCTCCAAATTATGAAGACTGGAAAGAGCAACCAATTTGGACATGGAAATCAGTTGCCTCTAACATTATGTTACTAATATCAGTCAATAGGAAATATTTACACAAAAGAAAGATAAAGATGGTCATACTTACTTTTCAACATTCAACCCTGCATACTTAAAGAGGTACTGAGTGGTTAAGGTTTCTCAACATATTTTGTTCTATCACAAAAAGAAAATAATTGGAATAAGGCTGATTGTTTCATCAATTTTCATCCCAACTTTCATGAAAATTAAATGGGTGATATTTTAATATTTACTAGGTAATTGTAGAAATTCAACATTGGGTATCCTAATATAAGCAGCAAGCTTATGCCAGACTATATAGCATGATGAAGAAGTCTGGCACATATGTAAAGAGCATGTTATGTTTTAGAACACATGCCTCCATAATGAAAACTTGAAGAAGAAAGAAAAGCCTTCATTGACTTTAGGCCAAAGAGTATTCTTTGAGTAAATAACTACTAACAGATTGACTAGTGTACTGAACCTTGTATAGGGGTTCCTAGTTTCCTACTCAATTGGAAGTTCATGATCATATTATTTTCCATAAATTATAGACCTACTTACACAATATTCTTACCTCTTATTTGATGGTTACGCTACCTCTACAAGATTTGTCCAAGTAAAATTGTGTTTAACACCAGGTAAATAACAGGATCACTGGCTGATCCTACTGTTCAGTTAAGTAAATAAATCTTCTCCTGAATCTGTACTCTAGTAGTCACTCGTAGACAGCCAAGGAGGTTGTTAAACTATAATTCAATTTATTGCTCCAGAAAACACTTCTAATATGATCATTTGCCAAGATTCTCCCATTGTCCTCGATAATTGTATTTTTATCATCATCTCTTTGATAGGTCATATTTTTTGGAGCTCCACCACGGTCTACATCCTGCTTCATTTTTTGGCAAACCTTTAATATTAATTTTATTTGAAAGCCAAAAACCTTCATAAGTGTCATGTATAACTGATGCATTAACCATAGCAGTGAAATGCTGCTAACATTCTTCAGAATACTAGCATACGTCCTTTCAAGGGCCAACTAGTCAACCAAATATGACCACTAATACATAGAATAAACTAAGAATCATGTGTCATTCACGAACAACAAGAGAGAATGTGGGAACAAAAACAATACAGAAGAACAAAATATTCGTGAAAGAAAATCTAAAAAAATTTGCAGACATCTGTTTTGAGAAAAGGATATAAGAGCAGAAACAAATCCAACTCCAACCCCTGTAAAACCAGATATCTGTTAGAATCATTGAAAGATGACAGTCGGAATAAGTACAGAAATAGTTGAAGCAAACTGAAGACCAGAAAAGTTGACTTAAGGACAACTTACCATGACAACATGAAAATTGGAAGAGAGATCTTGCAGATATTATTAAAGAAAAACAACTCTATATTTTACCACCATGTAATTGTAAATTTCTTATTTAGTCTGGGAGCCAGTTATGCTATACCATGTGTGTCCATATCCTTTATAGTTACTTATTGCAAGCAACCATAAACAACAGCCTGGTCATGATACAAACATTAAAAAAAATTTGCAGATGTCCAGACAAATTCCTCAAATTTCTCATAATACTCTTATGGATGAACAGTTAGTTTTGTCACAAAATGTAAGAGATAATGAAATTTTTCAAGCAAATAGTAGGAGGATAGCAGCAACATCTTCACTTCAGTGAAATATGAAATGATCTCAGTGACTCCCCCAATTAATACTTGGATGTCCGCATTAGCAGCCCCCTCCTGATTTGGCAGCATTCCTTTTCTCATCTACCACCAAGGATATACGGACATGGGCACAGAAAGTAGTTATAACATGAGTCTGTCAATCTGATTCAGCAAGTGCAGATATCGGGATCCATGGACTCATCCATAATTAGGAGTGGACATCATGCAAAGAACTTCATGATCATTTTCTAGTGCATAATTAACTATTTAGTTACTTTTAGCGTGTAAAATAAGTTCTAGGATCACACAAAAATATTTTACATGCTGAAAAAATAATGAATAGTTAATTAGGAACTAGAAAATGAGCTGCAAAGTTCTTTGGATGGACTAGTACCTCCATCCTAATATCTTGCTCGTATGAAATCTGATTGCCAGATTCATGCCAAGCTGTCCTCTCATGCTCATGTCTGCACACTCATAATGCATACATTTTCATGTTGAATGCACTATTTATTCACCTCTCTTGTTCCTAAGCTGCCAGGAAAAAAATGCCTCTAATAATAAAACAGCGCCATTCAAATTTTGATAGGAGTCTGGGCGCTGCATCAAAATATACCTGAGGTACCCCTTAGACAAAAGGATGTCTTCAAAACATCTAAGAAGGCAGATTGGGGATCAAAGAGAGTGGTTGACAAAGACTGAAGAAGCAAGCAGATTTATTAGCCTTCAAAATCTTGGAATAGTGTGAATCATCTTTTACTGATTGCAGAATACAATACATGGATGCATTTGAAATCCCAATTCAACTAATTATTGTCACTGACTCCCGCTGCAAGAAAATTTGATATCTGATTGTTTGCATGAGAAGATGCTACTCGTGTATATCATGCCAGGTTGTGTCCGCACCTTCCCTTAACCTTACCCCTTCATAATATATCACATCCAACTTAGACTAGGTTGATTTGTCAAGTAACCTAATAGAGTGGTCCATTGAGTCGATGTTCTCACAGGCCAACATTATTTTCACAGTTCTAGATACTCATGCACAATGCAGGAAGCAGAAGTTCCATATGATGAATGGACATAATATGCAGTTAAATGAGGCTTTAGTAATGAACTAGATTACAAACTATTTCAACAGAACTTACAAACTTTTAATGCTTTCATTTCCAACTTTGCTATACTCCTTAAAAAACATTAAATGTTGCTTCTAGTTCACAGGATGAAATTTTTAACTAGAATATTGCAGTTATCTGGAAGAAAGTAAATTGAGAAATCATAAGGCTTGTCACTTGAAAACACAAAGCAGAACCTTGTCACTGGAAAACACAAAGCAGAACCATGACCCACTAGGTGTGCATTTTCTCTTATGCTTGAGGAGAATGTCTTAGCACTCAGAAAAGTAAAAATGAATTCAGATAAAAATATAGTGAAGACTGATTGTCAACATTAACCTGCAGACATTGAGCCAACAAATGTCTCAAGAAAACTCAGAATAAGCAAAAATAAGTTTTGTCCCGACGAATCATTACTTCTTACAGATGACATAGTCCTGGAGCACAAAGCAATTGAGTTAAAAACAAAATATAGGGCAAAGTGGTAAGAGCAGTCTCGATTAGTGACACATACCTATACAAGGAAATTGCCACCTTCAACAATACCACCATAGATTGGGAGAAGAGACAAGAAACGTACAATATCAATTCATGTATATAACCATGCAACAGAAAGAAGCAACTGGTTTCTAGATAACTAAGATATATACATACCGCATCATTTAGAACAGATTCTCCAAAAACCAAGGCATAGAGGTTCATGTCAGTTCCAAGTTCCTGTGTACACAAAAAGACCAAACATATACAATATATATATATATATATATAAACAAGCCAAAGATTGTAAACTACAATCAAATATATACTTGAAGCCTACTGTTTTCTTTTAGAAAATGGCGGCCTTCAACCAATGTTAAAATTTCTTGATGCTTATGGTCAATGATTCTTCATATTGATAGCAGAATCGGCATATCAACTGCTCAAAGAATGAAAGCTATATTTTAAAAGCAAATGCACATTTGGAGATCTCAGTTCTCAGTAAGTAGTTTGGGGAAGATAATGTGATGTGGAAAAAATTGTTTAAAAACAAAATGCATGGAACACTGTCTCAAATTTAATTTCTTAACATTGTTGAAAAGCTACTTTGACAAAGAATCAGGAGTCTCATGTTACTCGAGGGCATATACCATCATGACATTGAGATTATTTGCACAAATGCTCTTCCTTTCCTCAATAAATCAAGCAACATTACATGAGGAATCACTTTGCAAGCCAATTTTAGCATCATATCTTTGGTGGTTATATGAAAAATGTCTTAATTTAAAATAAGACAATTGATAGAATTATGAAAATAAATGGTGAAGATGGGCCTTAAAGCTAAATTCCCAAGTAGCAATCTATATGTGATAATATTGGTGTTGCAATGTACAGAATATAGAAATAGCAGTATTATGGGAACAGGGGATAAGAAAAGTGGCATATTCAAATAGTTCTTTTCTGATCTGACTTCATCATCATCAAGATTCAAGGCCTTTAGGCAATGCAACAAGAATCAATCTTGAGAAGCCTTAAAGGCTGAAATCAAACAAGTCAATAATCATGGCCTCCAGAAGTCTGATGACAGGATTTTTCCTAGAAAGGAAATAGCTAAATCCAAGAAATTAATGGGACAGAAAATGCTAAAAGTGAAAGCACAGAGACACCTGAAATATAGATAGAACGGTGATAGGATCAGTTGCTGATATAAGAGCACCAAACATTAGGCTTTCGCCCAGAGGCAGTCTATACATGAGATATGTTAACCCGCCAAGGTATCTGCACAAGACAAGATAATACTATAAGGGTTCCACAACATAAAAGCTTAACTTACCAAAAAGATTGTTATGGTTAAATAGAAATTCTTACACCAAAACACCTGTAACAATTGAGGCAATAAATGTTCCCAGAAGAGCAAATGTGATGATAGCTCCAAAATTTGAAAAGAAGGGTTTCTGTCAAGGCAAATACAGTGGACAAATCAGACAATTATTTGCAAGACCAGCATCTATAGTATAGAGCAGCTTTCAACACCTACCGGGGCTAAGCTAAAACCTGACTGAGTGGGATGAGTCAAGGCAAACAATAAACAATTTAAGGCTTCAAATGCACTTTTAATTATGTTAAAAAACATAAAATAAAATCCTGCATAAAAAGATTTGAATGATAATTTAGGATATAATATAATTGGAGGTAGCAGGAATAGGAAGAAGAATTCCTCATGGAAATTGAACCACCCCCTGCAGCAAAAACAAAATACATTGTTTAGCATCATGACAAGTGGCACTCTAATGCTGGGTTCAGTATTTAGGAAACAATAACAAAAGAACAAACAAAATACAAACCGAATGCTCGTTTCTGTATTTGATATGTTAGCAATTCCTCCAACAATTAAACCTGTCATAATCCAGAATAAAATTAATGAGTCTGTTTTGCCACCAAACCACTTACACCTTGAATAAAAAAGTTGCTTGCTTGCTTGCTTTCCTTTGAGAACATCCACTTGTACGGGGATGAAGATCAGAAGGCCTTAAACAAGCAACATCTTGCATACATTGAATAAGTATGCAATTCATGCACATAGGAATCACAATAACTCCTTCAGGAAACCATAATCACCAATTTTTGTCCCAATTATTTGGAGTCAGCCTTATGAATCCTCGTTCACCTTCTATTAAGGACTACCTCCACTATTACTTCAAGATCTCCCAAATCCCTTCTCAAAACTTCTATTCATGTTAACTTAAATCTTTCTCCTTTTCCTAAATCTTTGCATAAATTCAAGTATCTCTATTTACCTGAGCCTCTTCAGATTTTTGTTGTGCATTTTCTCATACCATATTAATCCCTTCAGGTTGTGTGATTTTTTTTTTTTTTACTGTTTTTTTTATTAGGTTTGCTAACTGTGTGATTTTTTTTTCATAAAGCAAATTCACTCATTGCTTCCATATGTATGTTTGCTTTGGGCTTATTTGTTAGCATACTTCTGATGAAGATTCTGTGTCACGTCATTTAGGCATGTTTCATATGGCAAGACTACTCCAAGCCATATTTACTTAACATTACTGGTCATTCACAGTTTATATTGAACTTTATGTCCTCCGGATTGTTCCCTTTGAGTCTCTTGACTGCCACTGAACAACTTCTAATGATTCCAAAGCTCTCTGTGTTGTAATATAGTCTGAGTTGGCTCCATCCACTGAAATAATTTGATGGGCGCTTTTGTTCCTTAAGACCATCACCGGTCATCCCTAGCTCATACCTTCACCTTTCCGTTTCAACTATATTCATCTCTCTAGATTGGAATACCTTTATGGTTTTGCTTGAAACCATCCAAAAGCAAGAAACCAAAATCTGCTTGAAATTTATTTCATCCACAACGAACTATGCCGGCATCATATTCAAGTCGCAATCCTCCAATAAATAACGTCACTCTCATCATTTAAATCAAAAACCATCAATCGAGCAACCAATATTATAGAAAACCAACCTAAAAAACAGCATCAAGATAGATTAAAGCCTAACAATCTATCTATCCGCCGCTCTATTCATCCAACCAATCGATCCAATAAAGAGAAGGGGAAGGTTGTATTACCGATAAGAAGGGAGGCGCTGGCCTCCGGAAGGTAGTATATCTTGTGGCGACGGAGGACATGGCCGAGTACGAAAGCCAGCACCAGCATCGAGATCTGCAGCAGGATCCCCACCCCCGCCGCCTGCTGCTCCTTCCCCGGCGGCGTCAGCGCCGTTGGAGGCGGAAGCGGCCCAGACGGTTGACTCGTCCTGTTCAGCTCCAGCATCGCCAGTGATCGTCGGTCGGCGAAACCCAACCCTCTCTCTCTTTCTCTAACCCTTTGGGTTTCTTCTCCGGTCGTCTTCTTCTTCTCCTAAAGCCTCGGCAAGAAAGGTTTAAAATCGCCAACGGGGGCGATCCGCGGAAGATGGTTAGCACCCGTGCTGGTGGTTCTATGCGATCGCTATATTCGTCCGTTACTTTTGCGTGGGCGGGAAAGCATTGAATGTGCTCACAAGATGAGTCCACGTATTTAACTTACGGTTTATATGTCGTCGCATAGGAAATTATATGCGGTGTTCTGGAAGCTTTGATATATTCCAAAACCACGCGGCCAGCATATTCTGGGAGAAATTGGTTAGTTGGTCCTCCAATGCCACTTCCGTCGACGGATCGACGTTTGGACACCGGCTTCCACCCAAATTACGGTATCACGCCACTTTTGTCTGCCCTTATGGTCACGTAAGTGAGATTAGGTCTTTCGCTAGAAAGAATGATCGATCTTTTGATAGCGCCGTCAACCGTTGGATCTCGAAGCGGACATTGCGGCGATCTAACGGTTGACGTCGCGAAAGAAGGGGAATCACTTTTCGCCCTAAAGATACCCGAGATGTTTTAGAAATCAAGATTGGAGGGTAAGAATACCGATTGGGTCAGAAGAGATAAGTTGCGTGATATCCTTAATTTGTATCTTTGTTTTTCTCTATATTTTAACTTTCCTATTGTACCACGTATCCTAAGGAACCTTAGGAGAGAGATTTTTATTCGAAGCCGGGAGCGCCAAAAAGGTGTCAGCAGCCTTTCATTAGTTTCATTAGCTTTGACCTCGGAATGATGCATAATTCATGCGATATGCTTTATGTTGATGTATGATGATGGTGAAGCATGTGATAGGAGCTCAAATGGCGGAGTCCATGGTCCCTAATCATCATGTGTTTGTTGTCCAGTAAAAGTCATCATGCTATTGTTAATCTTAAAAGAAAAAAAAAAAAAAATCTTTAGCTCTTGTTGGGCCTGGTCACTGTATACACCAAAATAATAATAATAATAATAATAATTTTTCTCTTCTTTTATCCTAGAGTGCATGAACTGCACCATAAAATATTGTACAATATTCGATAATTAATATTAAGAAATGAACAGTTATCAAATAAAATAATCTTATGGTACATGCATGATGTATCGTTATTGATAGTTGTTCATCTTAGTAGTTATCTACTATTGCACGATATAGTATAATCCTCTTTCATTGAGAATATCTAGATAAAAAGAAGAAAAAATATCATCGGATTAATTTTTCAATCAAATAGCTAGTGTTTTCACCTTACATGTTTAATGCTTTATGTTCAATAATTTGATGTCCAATTATAGGTTTTTGCATCTTTCACTAAAATTATTTAATAAATGATTCTCTTACAAGTATTCTTCTAAATTCTTTAACGATGGGAGGTCCATTTTGAAGCTCTTCTATAGGCGCGCAAAGCATTGCCACATTACATATGCTAGGTGCACTTCTAATTTTGCAGGGAAAAAAAAAATCTAATGCAGAAGGCATGTTATATCAACTCCATTATTAGGATTGTTTCATAAATGATCTACTAAGAAAAATTCCTCGACATTTTCTAGTAATGGGACGCTGATTTTGGAGGTCTTCCATAGGTGTGCAAAGCATCGCCATATTACATAAAAATATGTGAATATAATAATTTTGTCTACAATAATTTACAAATCTATCATCTTTTCCATCTCATCCGTCAATAGAAAGTAGAATGTAGCACATATGATGCATTTTTTTTTATTAAAAATAATTAGTACTATAAGCATAATGAGATATGATTCTTATTATTCAAAATTTTAAATAAAAATATTCAAATAAAATGATAAAAAAATATTATAGGAAGTAATTCAATGTTATGGTAGAAAGTTATATTTTTTGAAATTTCTCAAATGGAATTAGCAGAAATATTATGTAGAAAATGTGGATGAGATAATTAAAGTGTAGGAAAATATATAGATGGTTAGGGCTATCTCATGCATAGGCACATCACAGTGGTTGGCATTATACGAAAATAAAAGTAAAATTTTATTTGTTATGATATCAACTTGCTCTGATATCAAACTATTAGGATATTAGCTATTCTGATACCATTTGTTAAGAATCTAATACTAAATTATTATGATAGAAAGAAAAAAATAAAATAAGAAAATAATCAAATACGTGGATCAGCCTAAAGGCTCATCTCTACGGAGCATGCAAAGCTTCACTACAAAAAAAAAATAGGTATAAGAGAAGAACACTTACTCTCAACTCACCATACACAAATCTCTTTCAACTAGAAACTAGTCTCGCAAAATTTTCTCAAAATCTCAAGAAGATCCACAGAAGCTACAAGATGCTCTGCCCTCACGGCCTCCTCGTTGGATGCTATGCATCTGTTACTTTTCTTTCTCACGGGCTATACATACTCGACGCTCTACCAAGCTCTTCTCGGTGGTTGCCTGAGCCTCTCTACATGTCTCTCACGCCATACGCACCATCTATTTTGCTCACAGCACCTCAGCCTTTTAAATAGGATGAAAATCCTCTTCTCAGTCATTCATAGGAGTCCTAACAGGACTCGTTCTCTTAATATGAGTCGAACATATCCTTGATAGAGTCTTGAAATATTTTTCGATCTTCAGATCATGACCGCAATCCTCCATGATCGCTGGATCCTATGATCCATGTGCAACTTTCGTAGATCCCCTAGATTAATCACGATCCGAGTTCAAATAGAAAAATCCCATCGTATTCTATTTGCCTCCATCGAGCCGGCTCGATCAGGGGTCGAGCTAGCTCAACTGCATCTCGTTCGGACTCCTAGTATCTGTCTGTTTAAGAAAGCCAGCTCGATTGTGGTTCAAGCCGGTTTGACCACGTATCAGAGTCGGCTCGACTGCTGTGCTGAAAACTAATTTTTTTCTTGCTGTGGTTCAAATTCGATGCATCAAATTCTTTTAACCAAATTTTCATTCCACGTATCGACCAAATTGCTTCAATATGACCTTTGATGAGCTTAGTGATTAAAATCAGCCGACACCAACCCAAAATGTTCTCCCTGGGAAGTCCTTGGATCTAAATAATGATCATTGGAAAATAGATCCAAAAACCAGGGAGGTGCGAGCCCGTAGGGGTCCGGTAATCAACCTTCATCCTATGTGGTTAAGGTGTCTAAACTTTGTGAAAAAGAGAATGTTTGCTCACAAAAAAATTCTTTATTACACTTGATAGGCCCAATCTGAAACCTTCCAACTATACCGACCGTCGGCTCTTCCCTAAACTGTCAGATTCTTATACTGACGTAAACCTAACCCTTGATCCTACTAGCTCCACAACATGGAGAGCATAAACAATAAATTCTCACAATTATATTGGGAATGGCTTCCTCAAAAGAGTGATTTGAACATGTTGGTCAGATTGACAGGATTGTATCATAGTGTTTGGCTTAGGTCATATTTTATATTAATTATTATTTTTATGGCATACCCATTCAAGTTTTGAGTAGAGCTTTCATTGACACTTAGTGGATTGGTGTCTTAACCTTTCCTAATTACGATATACTTCTTTATATGGATAGTCATTAGTGGTCATTCTGTGAATTATTAATATGCTTTACATGAAGATAATGTAGGATTTCCTCTTGGATAATATGGAGTTAGTCTGAGGTATAGAATGTAGATTATTATTCTTTCTAAAAAAACTAACGAATATCATTTGAAGAGCCTTAGCCATTAATACACTTTAGCTCTCAATAAACATCTGTGTGTTCCATTCATTGGAGGTTTCTTTATATGTATGTTATCGATCACCAGTATTGGTTCTCAAATTCTTGAAAACCAGCTCTCTTACTCTTGCACATTAAGCTCCTTTTATTAAGTGATTTTTTTAACTTTCTCTCACCCTGGTAAGAAAGTGATCGAATAAAAATAGCTTTCTCCTGATTGTCGCTCTTCATAAATATATAACTATGCAATTTTTGTTTATTGTGCTTTTCATCATAGTCCTGGAAGAACAATAACTTGTTATAAAACAATTTTACTCATTATTCTTTTACATTACAAGATTAGACCTGAGAGAAAGTGTAGTTGAATACGAGCATTTACATGACTTCTCTAGGATTATCTGACAAGTAATCGGTGTAAATGTGATGCATACAAGCGAATGTAAAAATTGGTTAAATGCTTACTTATGGGTCAGAATAATTTACACTGGTGGGAGTATACCTTCTTGCTAGCTTTTTTTAGGCCCTATCTATTATTATGAGGAAAGGGGACTTTCTGTGGATGGTCCTTGTAGTCATATTGTCGGCCACTCTGGTTCGAACATTTTTCCATAAAAATATTATCCTCCGTTTAAAATGTACTTAAACTCCTTCCATAAATCAGCTTATTTAAAAAGCGAAATGTTGAGGCTTAAAATGATCTCACTCTTTCCATTATTGCAAAATAAAACCCTTGCTGCTTATTTAATGGCTTGTGAAACTTAGCCGTTTGTAAAAAATTGTGAAACAAAGAATTAAAATAATCAATGGTACTGTGGGAATCAGTCTAGGCTCGGTCTCTACGAGATAGCCTTGAATTGGGATCCGACCGCCTCAGCAGGACTCTTCCGACCTTCTAGAAAGAAACAAGGATATTCTAGAGTGATTTAGTAA
This sequence comes from Cocos nucifera, assembly GCA_006176705.1. Taxonomy (NCBI): domain Eukaryota; kingdom Viridiplantae; phylum Streptophyta; class Magnoliopsida; order Arecales; family Arecaceae; genus Cocos; species Cocos nucifera. The sequence goes on from QRFJ01001797.1 coordinate 212,693, forward strand.
TAAATGAGCTTGAGCACCATTTCTCCTTGTGGTCTGAGCTAAGAACCCAGGGGCGGAGATAAAAGTGAAAATAATTTTTCTGAATGAGCTATCGAGTGAATGCAGCAGAAATAAAAACCTTGCCATAGAGAAAAGATGTCTGAAGAGAAGATAGGGAATAAGCGAAGAACGAATGTGGAAGAACTAATGTCTGTGTGCTGCAACAGACACTAAAGAACAGAGAATGGAGCAATATTGGATAGGAGAAGCTAATAGAATCAGATCATTAAGTGGTGATGTGTTCTTATAAGGGAAATGAGTCTTGCATCTCATGAACTTTTGACGCCGTCAACAAGCATGGCAACAAGTGCCTTCTCTAAATATGTGGGTATGTGCTAGAAGAACGCTTCCTTATATGTTTAAGTAGAATGCATTACCCAAGGCGCAAGAGTACAATAGCCCTTGATTCTTTTTCTTCAACGAAGGCTCTAACCCATAGAGACCTGACTGGCTTAGTTGATGAAACTGCTAAGTGGAATGCAGAATCAATTTTTTCTGCTGCTCGAAGCAGGGTCCCAGTCTAGGGAGATTTCCTCAAGAGTCGTGTCTTCTGCTCTACATTTTTAAGTTTGACAACCAATATGATTGAATGGAGGACGTTCTCTGGGGCTATTGTACTTTCTTTCTTCCATTTGATTAACAGAGTAACCGAAGTGGCATAATATATCAACCAATCATCAGAGCCCTCTGATTATGGATTTATGCCTCTGGAGGGTACCGTTACATCTCTAAAGAATGCGACATATTGGTGAATTGAAGAACTGCATTCCCGCGCATTCAATCAGATACTTAAAAGTACGTATAAATAAGTCAAAAATGGTTGCAAAATGTTATGTTTTCCTGTGTGTGTAGGGATACCTCTGCCCTCCGTGAAGGCACACAACAAACTCTAACTTTTAGAGGAAATGGAGAATGGCTCTTGTGCGATGCCAAGTGACACTACCTTGTGTAGGTGCACTCTCATAGCGTGATTCTGATTGCCGCCATAAAGGAACTATGGGAGGTTAACTCTAAAAAGTTGGTAGGAGGTTTTTGCAGATTTGGTAGAGCTCTAACACTGCCATCTAATTAAGGATACGGATTTGCCTGTTTCGAGAACAAGCGACAAGGTAGCTGTTGTCAAATACTAGACATTTTCTTATCCTCTGATAATGGCGATTTTAATTCATTTCGAAGAGGTTGTATACATTCACAGTGCAATTAAGGACTTATTTCCAAAATCTGAAAACGGACTCTGGAAGCTAAATCAGGACCAAAGCTATCTGAACTTTTGGAGGCATTTTGCTAAATCAGAAATCTATGCCATCAAAACCAAGTGTGTAGTGGCCTGAGAAATGGGGTCGAGCTGAGGCCATTAAATTAAGGTAGCGTAATAATGTTTACGGAAAGAAGAAGTCGGAATGCAAACGGAAGGTTGGCACATTACACTACACTTTACCTTACATAACTGGTATGAGAGCATTGAGGAAAAGCTGGTGTTGTGGCGTTTGAAACCAACTCAAGCACCCATTCTTGGTAGGCGGTCCGTGAAGATAAGATTGCTCTAACGGTCCTGATTAAAAAATAATGGGTTCCAGATATGTCGACATGATACAGTGCTCCTGTTTATTACTCGATGGGTGCGGTTTATCCATGCGGGGTGCCCTGGAAAAGAAGAGTTTGAAGTGCATAGGAAGGTACATCTTCCTTGGGCTCCGTGGCTGAGATTACTGCTAATAATCGTTCATACCAGGCAAGTGAAACTTTGCCTATTTAGCCTGATTACGAAGATAGTTGGCAGCGACGAGAATAGGACCTTGAAGACAAAAGGAGGCTCTCTCGGCGTGTAATAAGGAGAAAGTTCAGATAGTCGGATCTCTAGAGCGAACCGTGGAATCACAAAGAGTACACAGTTATTTGCTATTACGTGAAGGATTAATTGTTCCGATTCAAGGTGCAGTGAAAGGTCGTGGTATTTGTATCCAGAACTCATCATTTTACCTATTTTCACCTAGGAGGGCTTGTGCTTCACCTTGAAAACCTCGCCTTATTCGTGTGGACCTGTTACTCTCCATGTCTAATGTTCTTAGTCGATTCAGCATAAGGAACATTGAAAAAATATAGCGAAGGTCAAATTGTACCTTCCTTGGAGCAAGGCTCAAAAATTTGAGTCGTGAAAGGATCTTATGTGTAAAAAGGACAACAGGCCAATGACTTAAGTAGAATGAGTAATTTGAGACAATCTGGAGTCTATGCCGCTTATATGTTTTCCTCGAAAAAGACAATAGGCTGGGCAATGAAGGAAAGAATATACAAACCTTCGTCAGAGAGAACCTCCAATTTTCTATGGAGGAGAGATTGGAGTTGGGTTTGTGATGCAAGGAGAGAAGAAGACAGTAAAGTCCAGTGTGACAAGGGTCAATTGATTGTAAGAAGTCTCAGTTAAGGGACCTTTTGCTGCGTTGCTGTTGTGTTGTACCTGCGGTGCGCGCTGAACTCACCTGCAGGTTTCAGTCTCGAGGACCCGAACACCTTTGCACTCCAGAATTCACAGGATGGCTCAAGTTGGGGAGTGGGGTATAACTTTGGAGATATCTTCTCAGTTGAGGGTGGAGGATGGATAATATCGAACCTAATTCTAATAGTGTGTTATGCTTATTTCAAGAAATCTTGTCATAGTCCAATTCTCACATCTGATTACGGAGGAATGCAGCGTAGAAAAATAAAGAATAGATGACAGGATGGCAAATAGAGTGGAGAATGAAGTGCTACAGAGAGCTACCTATTGTTCGACACTGGCAGGGTTCATGCAACTTTTCGCTCTTTCCTTATATTACAAGAAACAGATTTATATATGAAAGGCTTTATTTGACGTAGAGAAGAAAAAATTCTTAGCTTTTATAGCTACAATTCCAGTAAGATCATATCTTTTAATGCATTCGAGTCCGATGCATATTAAAAAGCCTTATAATGCGATTGAATATTAGTTAAAACACGGATCCTTTGTCTCGGAATATTCAATCTCGTGACAGGTCTATATTCACCTACCTCCTCCGTTTAACAAGATGCGTCTTCACAGGGATTTTTTGGTGTGTCAGTGAGCGGCATTAGCAATTCCAGGTGCATTAATATTTATATTTGGCGTAGGTCTGTCAAATCAAACACATAGACAATCAATTTTACTTACTAAAAGGTGCCTCCTCTCTTGTGCTAGAAAGATCATTGAGTAAATATCTAAGGTTTTTTATGAACCCATACCATTTAGCCACATACAGAAACCGCGGAATGTAGACGACAAAAGTGTTGCTATTTTTCATTGATCTTGCTCAGTGTCAAGACGTTATGTCAGTTGCCTTTAAATGGAATCTACCGTAGCCTATCCATCTTCTTTTCCCCTCAGCATCCTACCGACTACTCTTCTCCAAGAAAGAGAGGGTCACTGTCAAGTGGGTACAGCTCGATTCTTATATATACTAATATTTGAGTCCGAACATATCTTTGATGGAGTCCTGGGAATTTATTTCCCGAGCACCCGGTTATCCAATCTATCTTATCGACTAGCTCATCTCACATTTGAAGTCATTCCGTGTTGGATCCTGGTGCCAAAAGCCGTGTTCGGCGATCGTGGAGCACATAGAAAACCTAGGTGAAGCAGTGAGGACTGCCAAGTCTCAAACATGGCAAGTCTCAAATCGCCAAAATCCTATAGAAGGTGCCTTTAAAAACCCCTAGAAAAAATTATCCATCTTACTCTGTGCTGTCACCTCTCTGCTGCGTTGTAGCTCGCGTCATACCTGGTTTTCAGGACTACGACAGAGTATTGGTGCTTCGTAACTAGTGGCCAAGGTTTTGCATTATACCTATTTGATTGTGGACCTTCTTCAATTTAAACATTGTTAGGACTGCGAGCTTGTGAGATGAGGTTGGTTCTCTGCTCTGGTTTATGGACTAGCATCTCGAGTGACTCTCGATACAGTATAGTACTCGACTCGTGAATCTGTCTTGGTGTACAAAATATAATTTGTCTGTGGTGTTACGTGGAATCGAAATTAAGACCGGTTAAAATCTCTAACCAATATATTCAATGCCTCTCTCGCTATAAGATTACTCACAATGGCAAGTGATAGTTGAGATACTAAGAAATGATTACCCTCAACCACATACTAAACCTAAAATAAGTTTATATTACTCTCAGATGCGACGCTACGATATATCCTTTAATAACAGGCCTTTATGTCACCCTCTATAACTTCTACTCGAATTGATCTTGATTGATGAAATTCCTCAACTTGGCAGAGGTATCAAATTCTTCAAGAGAACTTCTTCCTTAAATAAGGTCTCTGTGCCTCTTTCTTACTAATCTAATCGTGTCCTCGGACATGGTGCGTGAACATATAGCGAGTAAAAGCTTCGGAATTAATTACGACATATCTCTCTTAGTAAGCAGAACACTCCGAGGTATACTTTGCCTTCAAGAAATGCTCCATATCAGCTGACCCACAGCAGTACTACTGTCAAGAATGTGTCTTATCAAGGAAGAGCCATATAAATAAATGAGACCTCTATATCCACATTCTATTCTCTTCTCACCAGCTTAACTTCAGAATGTGATTGCGGAGTGTTTCTCAACAGTTCATTTTTTGCCTCTTCACTTCAAGTGTATTGTGAGTATATAAATGTCGTTATATCCTTGAAGTCCTCTCTTTGCGATCCTTGGTAACATAGTCTCGTTAGTCTGTGGTGATCTAGCGAGTCCCCACTCTTGGTAAATGAGTCTGTGTATAATTGCTCAGCACCATTTCAGCAAACAGGACATTGGTCGCTGTTCCCGCACGAGTTCCTGCAATCGGATGCCAAGCTTGAGATTCTTTTCGAGAATGCTTCGTAGAACTTGTTGTTAGTCCTCCGTTCGTCTCAGGTTCAAATCTCAACCGAAAGAGTCTGCTCAATGACAACTATTGTTGATCCAAGTTTCTTCTGGAGATAGTGACTTTCCTGAAATGGATTGGTACTTTTGCAATTCTGCTCTTTTGAAGCATCTCTCTAGAGATGTTGAGGGGAAGGATCCTCAGAATTCAATAAATTGTAATGGAGTTTCATCTCAAAATAAACAACCTATATGACTCTTAAAAGCTCAATAAATATCTTACCTCTGGGAATCACTAAACTATTCTTCCACAGTTGTCTCATGATGAATTACCGGCGTCAACATAATATAGACTGATTGAATTTGTTTTTAGCTTTACATTCTCTGTGTATATATATATTATATAGAAGAGGTCAAAAGGGAGCTCTTCTTGTGCTCATTAAGTAAGCATCGAATTGTCTTTTTGAAACTCCAGCTTGGTCCCATATCACTCAGCATGAGAAGTGCTTCTCGAATACATCACACTATTGTGCATTCGCTCCCGAGATCTTACTTTAGATTAGATCATTCTATACTGCTAGTTAAATGCTGCATATACTACTTCCTTTTAAGGTATCATAATGCGTGGCGAGGAATAGTGTACAATCATCTCTCAAATGGGCTTTTGTAGAACTTTAAAGTTAGACCACTTGAAAGACTCCACTGCACCATTATGTGACATCTCACTTCGTATTTAATTAACATTTTTCTATTTTCCTTAATAACCTTCTTTCAATCTATCTAACATTCTTCTTTCTCTTACTGGATCACAAGGGTAAATTCTTTACTCCACTATTACGCTTCCTCTAGCAAAGTCAAAAACGTGTGTCCTTAATTCTCTCTATCTTCTCTATCCTAGCACCTAGTTCATCTCTTATCGATTAATTTCCTTCTCCAGTTAGGTCTTCTCTATAGACTTCCACCCAAGCTAAGAAGAGAATCAATAGGAGTTAAAGAAATTGATAAAACCACTCAGATAAGCAATATAATAACTGTTTACTAAGATCATCTAAGATCGGACGGCGCTCAGCTCCATATGATTGGATATACTCTCGGCAACTGTTTCATCTATAGACTCAAAAGCACAGATACAACGAGTAAGCAGTGGCAGAAAGGTTTAAATTATTAATGACTCTAGAATTATGGACAAGGGACAAGCCTATAGCGATGTTGAATAAGAGAAGAAGAAAATTTAATGAAGAGAATGATGAGAAGTAATGGATTGGCAAATACATTAAGATAACGAGAAGTGGCTCGCACGAGAGTGACAAGCCTCAACTAAGCAATAGCTCTCTATTCTTTGGTTTAAATGCGTCATTGTGAGTTAAAGAGAGTTAATTGAAGAGAGATTAGCTAAGTGTAGAATGTTCATTCTCTAATGTGTTAGAATAATTAGTTAAAGATGAACTCATATAAGCTCGAACCGTGTTTTTGCACTCGATGAAATAAATATCGATTACTTTTCGTAGACAGATCATAAGTGCGTATGTCAACGAGGTCTATCTAAATTGTCATAATTAAGTTATATATACCTCGTATATAATAGGTGGTGAACAAGAGTCTCACAGAGATGACATTCAAACAATATAATATAGATGAGTGAGTTATTATGTGATATAAATCTCTGAGTCAGAAAAAAGATGTATAACGATCATCTCAGCGTATGAAAAGAAAATTACCTCAATAATTCAGTAGTCAAATGCGATGTTAAAAAAGAGTTCTTAGCTCTCAGATGACCCATTTCGAGAGAATAGCAGATTTATAGAGTATAAATCAACGAGGATTTGCTAAGTGTATTAATGGCTTGTACCTGTCATGGATGTTTGTGATTATAAAAAATCAAATGGGTACTATCTAAATATGGATAAAGAATATACTAAAAGGCTATTCAAAGTGTAATAATTAACGCGGCACATAAGTTCTCAGGTGAATGATGTACCATAAGCATGAGTTTATGTGTAATCGAAGTTGGAACCTTAAACATGCAAATCCCATGTTCAACTGTTGTTATGCATTTAATTAGTTTTTGTATTAGTTGAGAAAGGCATTATAGAGATGGAACTTAAATTGATCCAACAATCTCCTTACTCAAATTCTGACCCGATGAATGGACTAAAAGCGCGTGCAACCATTAATAATGAGTTAGTTTGGAGCTAAATGGTGTGTCTGGATTTAATCGATACAGTGCAGTAGTCATATACACCTCAATTTAAAATATAATCTATGTGCAGGACTCATTACTAGATCCTATGCATTTGGGTTTCTGCTATCATCTAATCCAAATTATAACCATTTTGAGAGTATTCAATATTGGTATGGAAAATAACTCAATTTATATATATCCTGTAATAATTATCCTGTGTAACCAACCGTATATCCTATTTTAAATCTAGTTTATAAACCTTATTGAAAAAAACATTGTGCAATCATATCTTGTTTAATATAATACTCCTATTTGACCAAGATAACTCTGGATTAATTCATAATGCGTGGTATTATACGAGCTCATATAATATTCCTTTAGAAAGGAAAAATAATCCATCAATGTGAACATAGTATACACACCCATTATTATATATCACTTAGATCAGATTAAGACCCATATATTTAAATTATAGAATAAATGGACCTTGAGCGAGTCCCTGTAGAGATGGGGTTATGACTATAAGATAGGTTAAATTGTTTGACTGTCTAACAGACCTAATGTGGACATCCTTTCAATATTCACATATTGAATTTTAACGAACTTATTAGGATTGCACACTCTTTATAATTTTGTATCTCAAATAGTAGTCAAAGCAATTGTAATTAAAGAAATATTGTAAGATGGATATATAAAGAAGGCGTGTTGTATAGTGGCGATATACGGAAAGTAACAAATATGGGCTATTAGGCATTAGTAATTAGATGTAATATAAATTGTATCAACGAAACCATAGTATAAGTATAAGAACAAGAGCGATATTAAACTATTGTAGTTTAATACACTAAGAGAAAAGGAATTAAGGCATGAATATATATTATTGTATGTGGAAATAATACTAACTTCCAATCCATTTATAAAGTGTTATAAAGGAAAGAAATTGTCGAAGATTTATTTCATATTTAATGTTACTTTAATTTATATCCTAAGATAACTACATCTAATTTAGATAATAAATAAAAGAACAGAGAGAGAGTCCTAAAAAAATTTAATGCTATGGCTCTCTATAAATTAATCCCTAAAACTCATATTTTCTAAATATTATACATGATGCTCGCTGAAAAAGTCTAGGTCAAACATACTATATATATACAATGAAACTATATCCAAATAAAAGATGCTATTAAGCATAACATCCATAACAATATCATAATTGACCCTTCAACTGCTAATGAGACAGATCTAGATATAGTTACACAATCGAGATACAAAAAATTGAAAGAAATGAGTTAATTATACCTTCATATTATTATCATCCTCCAACTTTAACTCTAATTCACTAAATTCACACTGTATCATTTGAGAAAAGAACGAATCATATATAAGTTCTAAGTTTTCGAAGATGTCTTAGTATAGAAGTAGAATAAGCAATCTTATCATGATATCTCCATTAACACATGGAAATATTAGAGTTGATTATTTCTATAATCCTTTCTATTTCCACATGATACCTCATATTTTCTTATACTCTTTATAATGATTCTCGCTAAACTATTCTTTATCCTCAATCTCTTCCTTAATGCCTCACTCATCTAATTGCTCGCCCTCTCCAACTCCGTCACGTATATTTGTTCCTCTCTTCACACATTCCTTCACCTCGAGCTCAGTTATACTTAATTTACTTCTTCGAAGTAGTTATACTATTAACCTTCCTTTTTCTCCTTATTAGCCTCCATCTATGAGCCTCCACCTCCCTCTAAAGCTCTCGGGCTCACTCCTCTCACTCCTCCATCCATTCTTCTATCCAAACAGACTCGCGTCTTTTCTCTCTCCTACGCTCCCAACTTGTCTTAGCCTCTGTCTATTCCAATCGCTGCTGCAACTGCCTCCTCAAAGCCAACCCATGAGCGCACTCACTTCTCTACGGCATTGTCTACAACCTTCACACCTACTTCAATTCCTTTCTTGCTGTGTCGAAGAAACTCCTTCTCCTCCTGCCCTCTCTATACACCCACAATACTTACTACTTGCGTTCCTCAATCACTCAATAAAACAGTGAGCGGTCCCTTCAAATTATAGGCCTCTCCACTTCCATATGTTCTCTACATCCCCGCGCGCCTCCTATCATTGTTTCGGCTCCAATTCCAACATCATTCGTACTTCCGCCTCCTCCACTTTTTCCTCTACCCACAAATACTCTCCTCATCTCTACATCCTCCTTAATAGGTGAGCACTTGTGTTCCCCTCGTGCCGAGTGAGACAAGAATGACTCCCGTTCCAGCGTACCATTCTCTCGCCCATAGACCTTCTCTTCCCTATACCTAGTACATTTACATCTCACACACTATCTTCTATTCATGTACGTTTGACCGTTAACACGAAAGCTTGTTTATATAGGAAATTTGCCGAGCATGGGTATCTTTTAGAGTTTGATCATAAACACAAACATTGTAGTCTTGCCAAGATACAGTAAACCTGGTTCAACCCGTTAGCAATCTTATCCAAGTATGTTGAGGTAAAAAATCTGTAGGGCTTGAAATATTTTAGAAAGTTGGGCAATACCTTGATTGCCCCTTCTATGATTGAGCATGTATTATTGCTTGACCTTTGCATCCATGCCAGAAAAGCAAATGAGGGCTGGGTTGGGTCCAATACATTGTTCCAATGCTATAAGATGCGTTAAAGAGATGGTCTATGTCCAATACACTCCAAAATGTGCAGACCAATTTTGAAGCTCTAACACATGTTACCTCTACCACTTCCCTACCTTACCTGACATTTCCAAACTAGCTTACCCTATACACACACAAGATCAAAATCACATCGAACTAATTTATGCTTTGTTGAAGTACCTGGATTTACACCATTCTTTCAAAAAATAAATAGGCATCTTTTAGAAGTTGATGTACAACTCTTTGCTTTTGAAACCTATTCATCCAAATCATTTCGAAAAAAAAGGGGGTAGAAATAAATTATTCTGCAATAAAAAAAAGATAGAAATAAATTATTCATTTATTCTGGGTTTTAAAAACGGATGCAGGAGAAAAAAAATAGATATAGGAAAACCGGAGAGAAATTGAAGCCGAGAAGCTTGGAAAGCCAGGCCTCTAAATTGAACGGCGTTCAAATTCAAAACAGAAACCCCAGCAAAGAGTCAAGGATCCGGGGCCCACGCGTGCTCCTGGCCCTCCAATCACCCACGTTTCCTTGGCTCGTACGTCGTAAACCCACTCCATTTCGCGTTGCACCCGGGAAACTAGCTCGACGGAACAATCTAGAAGCACCCGATCATCCCCCCTATATAAACCACGCCACTCGCAAACCCTAGACCCCTCTCAAACTCCTCCCTTCCGCCTCCCTCTGCGCATCTGCCCACTTCTCCCTGTCGACCCTCCTCGAGCTCTCTAGCCATGGCGGCCGAGACGGAGACCTTCGCCTTCCAGGCCGAGATTAACCAGCTCCTCAGCCTCATCATCAACACCTTCTACTCCAACAAGGAGATCTTCCTTCGGGAGCTCATCAGCAACGCCTCCGATGTGAGTCCTTCTCCTTCTTTCTCGATCCCTGACGGAAGATCTCTTTTCTTTCTTCTTTGATTCGTTCTTGTTGCTGATCTAAAACTCTAACAGGCGCTGGACAAGATCCGGTTTGAGAGCCTCACGGACAAGAGCAAGCTCGACGCCCAGCCGGAGCTCTTCATCCACATCGTCCCCGACAAGCCCTCGAACACCCTCTCCATCATTGACAGCGGTATTGGTATGACTAAGTCCGATCTCGTCAACAATCTTGGTACCATTGCTAGATCCGGGACCAAGGAGTTCATGGAGGCGCTCGCTGCCGGGGCCGATGTCAGTATGATTGGCCAGTTTGGAGTGGGGTTCTACTCTGCCTACCTTGTGGCCGAGAAGGTGGTGGTGACCACCAAGCACAATGATGACGAGCAGTACGTGTGGGAGTCCCAGGCCGGTGGGTCGTTCACCGTGACCAGGGATACCTCTGGGGAGAACCTGGGACGGGGCACCAAGATCACTCTTTTCCTCAAGGAGGATCAGGTATTGAAACATAAGCCTTACTGCTAGCTTATTCTTAAAATTTTTAAAAACCCTTTTTTTTTTTTTTGACTGGATGAGCATTTAGTAGTTTGCATAGGTGTAGAGAATCCCATTGTGGCGTTTGGTTAATGGGTTATTTGATTATTCATATTGGTGGCCTAGTTAATTGCTGATAAATTTTACATTGTTGAAGTTATTTTAATGATTGCATATTCTGATTTGGATGGGAATTTGATTATTTTGATTTGTAATTTGGGCCTGAGATTGATTTTTAAGTCATTTTGGATTGCTAGCTGACAAAAAAAATGTGGATGTGCAATATTTTTGGTATTGGATTCAATTAGACGTTTGGAACGTCGAAATGATGTTGAATTGTAATGAGGCAGACTACTAGGCAATTTGTGTGACATGTTGAGATTACTTGTTGGGTTAGTATGGTTTCTAATACATGGATGTAAACCGGAAAACCATGGGGCCCAATTATGAGCATGATGTCATGTTTGGCATGTTTATGCATATATGTATTAATTTAAGCAAGGTGTATATGTGTAGGTGATTTTCAGCATCTGATTGGACCTGACTTGTTGCGTTATTTTTAAAACAGCTCCTTTTAGTTATGGTTATCTAATTATTTGCATTCTTTACTTGATCTTTGGATCTTTTTTGAAAGATAGAAAATAGAAGCAGTAAAAATGGCTTATGAGAAAAAGAAAATGTGAATTTGTATATATGGAGGGTATTTTACCTGCTACCTGGTCCTAATATGTTGATCCCAAAGCAAGAATTCACTATGCAACATGTCACATAGAGTTCGATGAACTCCACAGTGTCATTATCTTAAGAGATGGAAGAAAAAATTAGCTTTCTTGGGTTTCTCAGGTTTGTTTGCTGTCAGGATGTTTTATTGTTGGTGATCTAAATATCCTATTTGTGTCAATTTCTTAATATTTCTATTGATCAAGGTTTGTTGAATTGGTATTAGAGTGTGTATTGGCAGGCAGTCGGTTCGGCATAGGTGGTGTTCTGTAGTATACCAACCCAGGAAGAGTGGGTGGGGAGGGGGGGGTAGGAAGGGGGAGGAGAGGGTGGATAGAAGGAGAGGGAGACCATGCATCGAGCGGTAGGCTGCTTCTCTCAGACGGCCAAAAAAGGATGGCTTCATTGTGGCAGGCTGTTGCAGTTTTTGCTCCTCTTGCATGAGGGTGGGTGCAACGAGCATGATTGCGACATGGCTTTGATATCTCTAAAGAGAGCGATGGAGTGAGCCAACTCTTTGGAACGGATGGGGATGGTTTTTAAAATGGACCAACTCTCAACTAGGCTTTGATAAATTGGTGGGGAGGGTTTTTCAAGGGGGCTAGCTTGAGCAACTGAACCATTCTGGTTTGGTGGGTTTTGGGTTGGTTTGGCATTCCTTGCTATTGGTAGCTAGACAACTTTTCTTTCTTGATTTTACTTCTGAAGTGAGTAGTACAATTTTTTAAAGATGTTAGATACATGATCTGGATATTGATTAACAAACTTAAGCATGCAATACTTTCAGTTTTGGATAAATTATAGGAACATCCCTTTAGCTTTAACTCAATTTTATTCAGACCCCTCAACTTTAAAAAGTGTCGAATTATCCCTTCAAGTTTGGAACCTTTCAGGTTTTTTGAGATGTTCCAAAGTAGTCCTATGGTTCACTTACCAACAAATGGTGTTAGCTTTTTGTTTAGATGGATGAAAATATCCCTTGCTCATATGGGAGAGATTGTCGGCAACGAAGGGGCTGAGGTGGAGGGAGCTATCATGAAGTGAGAGGGTGGGGTTGCGGAGGTCAATATGGAGGGAGAGGGCGATGTTGAAAGCCTCATGGGTGGGATTGGAGGAAGAGGAGAAGGGTGAGGAACAAGGTGAGGGGGGAGGAAGGGTTACTGATGAGGAAGAGGTGTAGGTGGAGGGAGCCATCATGGATGGGGAAGGCTCATGGGTGGACTTGGAGGAGGAGGATGACGAGGAGAAGAAATGTGTGAGATGGAAAGGGAGGAGGGGGAAGGAGGGGTCATTGGCAAAGAAGGGGGTAGGTGGAGGGAGCTTGTCATGGAAGGGGAAGGCTCATGGATGGGCTTGAAGGAGGAGGAGATGTGGGTGAGAAGGAAGGATAGTGGAGATGTGGGTGAGGAAAAAGTCACTAGTGGGAGAAAGGGTGGAGGTGGAGGAACTATCATGGAGGAGGAGCTTATGGGTGGGCTTGGATGAGGAAGATGAGTAGATGGGATGAGGAGGAAGGGCAAGGGGGGAAGGGTCGCAGTAAGGAAGGAATGGAGGTGGAGGGAGCCATCGTAGAGAGGGAGGGCTCATGGGTTGGCTTGGAGGAGGAGGAGAGGTGGATGAGGAGAAAGGGGAGGAGGGAGAAAGAGGGGTTGTTGGTGAGAAATGGATGGAGGTGGAGGGAGCCGGCTTAGAGGGGGGAGGCTCATGGATGGGTTTGGAGGAGGAGGATGATAACGAGGAGGAGGTGAGGAGGAAGGGGAAGGAGGGACATTAGTGACGGAGTTGGAGAAGGGGAGCAATTAGAGAGGAGGCATTAAGGAAGAGATGAGGATAAGAATAGTTTGGTCATTTTATAAAATGATGGTATCATGTGATGGTTTGATATCATTCTGTTAATGGAGATAAGTGGTAGGATTATTTTAGAACATCTTGAAAACTTGAAGCACTAGCTTGATGCTTTTTAAAGTCAGGTGAAAGTGAAATTGAGTTAAAGTTGGGAGGATGTTCCTGTTATTTATCTTTCAATTTTTTCTTGTGGATGACTATCTGTATGGTTGAAGGGTCAATATAATTGGTTATGGATGTTATGTCATGCATCTTTTGAATGTTTCTTTGTTGTGTTAGGGTTTTAATTGCATGAGTTTGGATATTTATGGCCATAGCATTAAATTTTTTAGGATTTTGTTATAATTATATTAGCTATTATTAAATAAATGATTTTGAAATTTTACTTTAAATTGAAAGAGTATTTTCCACCTCAATTTATCTGCAATTCTTTTGGTAAAAACCAATGTAATTGCTTCTAATGGTTGTGTAATACCATCAATCAATGCTATGAATGTTACTTGCAACTAACAAGCTTTATACCATCTAGTTATGGTTGACAACATGGATAAAATTTAGGGGTGGCAATTAGGTCAGGTTGAATGCAGGTCGGGTCAAAAAATTGTCAACCCCAACTCTACCTGTATAATCCATTTATTAAATGGGTCAACTTAAGTTAAATGGGTTAAACATGTTAAGTGGATTTTTTAACGGATAAAATAGGTTAAGCCGGTCTGGTCAAATAGGATATAAACAAGTTAAGCATGTTTTAAATAGGTTAAACAGATTTAAAATAGGATATACGGGTTACACGGGTTAATCAGGTTAAATTGATCATCCAACTTGAATATTAAATGGGTTAAATGGATTAGATATCAGAAACCCAAATCTGATCTAAATATTGAATAGGTTAAATGGGTTGATCTGCTTATGATCCGAACCCATTTAGCCCAAAACTAAACCTATTAATGGCAGGTTGAACATGGGTCAGATTGAAGGATTGGATCATAGTTTGCTAGCCTTAATAAAATTATGCATCACAGTTGAGGATTTCTGTGGCCAACTTTCATTCATAAACTCAGTTATGTCATAATGGTCATTGTGATTATTACATGATAGCCTGTTTATTAGCTATATAGAATGTAATATTTATCAACAACATCATGAGGTTAGCCATTAATACACTTAGCAAAATCTGTGTTTATTATATGTATTTGAAGGGCACTGCCGCCTTACCTCCATGCTCCTTTTTGGTTTTTCATGGTGGATACGTATAACTTTCTGATGCCTTTCATAATACTCCTTTTTGTTTTTCATCATTGACTCTTGTAACCTTTATCGATATTCTTTACATTACAAGAAGAGTGTACAGCTTATGATCTGTTAGAAAGTAATGTTATGTGCAAACGTTCATTGTTATGCTTTACTAGATATTAACACTGGAAGACTTCTCTAGCTTTAACCCTACAAATGAGGGCTTTCTGTTGCCTTGTCATTGTGGCCACTTTCGACTTTTCATATTTTCCTTTTCTTCTCTACAAACATGTGCTTGTCCCTTTCCATATTGCAAATAACCTTGCTGCTATGTTCTGGCTTGGTTTGATTGCAGTTGGAGTACCTTGAGGAGCGCCGCCTCAAGGATCTGATCAAGAAGCATTCTGAGTTTATCAGCTACCCCATCTCCTTGTGGTCTGAGAAGACCACGGAGAAGGAAATTTCTGATGATGAGGATGAGGAGGAGAAGAAAGATGCTGAGGAAGGCAAGGTGGAAGATATTGATGAAGAGAAAGAAGAGAAGGAGAAGAAAAAGAAGAAGATCAAGGAGGTGTCACATGAGTGGTCTCTGGTCAACAAGCAGAAGCCCATTTGGATGAGAAAGCCTGAAGAGATTACCAAGGAAGAGTATGCTGCTTTCTACAAGAGTCTAACAAATGACTGGGAGGAGCACTTGGCTGTGAAGCACTTCTCTGTGGAGGGCCAGCTGGAGTTCAAGGCCGTGCTTTTTGTGCCCAAGAGAGCTCCTTTTGACCTCTTTGATACCAGGAAGAAGCTTAACAACATCAAGCTTTATGTTCGCCGGGTATTCATCATGGACAACTGTGAAGAACTGATTCCGGAGTACTTGAGCTTTGTCAAAGGGATTGTTGATTCTGAGGACCTTCCCCTCAACATCTCTAGAGAGATGCTTCAGCAGAACAAGATCCTCAAGGTCATCCGCAAGAACTTGGTCAAGAAGTGCATTGAGCTCTTCTTTGAGATTGCTGAGAACAAGGAGGACTACAACAAGTTCTACGAAGCATTCTCGAAGAATCTCAAGCTTGGCATCCATGAGGACTCTGCGAACAGGACCAAGTTGGCTGAATTGCTGAGATACCACTCAACCAAGAGTGGGGATGAGATGACAAGCCTAAAGGACTATGTTACAAGGATGAAGGAGGGCCAGAACGACATTTACTACATAACTGGTGAGAGCAAAAAAGCTGTTGAAAACTCCCCATTCTTGGAGCGGCTGAAGAAGAAGGGCTATGAGGTCCTTTATATGGTTGATGCAATTGATGAGTACTCTGTGGGTCAGCTGAAGGAGTTTGAAGGCAAGAAACTGGTGTCTGCTACAAAGGAAGGATTGAAGCTTGATGAGAGTGAGGACGAGAAGAAGAAAAAGGAGGCCCTTAAGGAGAAGTTTGAAGGCCTCTGCAAGGTGATCAAGGAAGTTTTGGGTGACAAGGTGGAAAAGGTCGTGGTGTCTGATCGTGTGGTTGACTCTCCCTGCTGTTTGGTCACTGGTGAATATGGTTGGACAGCAAATATGGAAAGGATCATGAAGGCACAGGCACTGAGGGATTCTAGCATGGCAGGCTATATGTCCTCGAAGAAAACAATGGAAATCAACCCTGAGAACCCCATCATGGAGGAGTTGAGGAAGAGAGCAGAGGTGGACAAGAATGATAAGTCAGTTAAGGACCTTGTGCTGCTGCTGTTTGAGACTGCCCTGCTCACCTCAGGTTTCAGTCTCGAGGACCCGAACACCTTTGGCACCAGGATCCACAGGATGCTCAAGTTGGGGTTGAGTATCGATGAGGATGATACCGCCGGTGATGCTGACACTGACATGCCTTCCCTGGAGGATGCTGATGCTGAGGGGAGCAAGATGGAGGAGGTCGACTAAGTCGACACTGCAGTCATGCCACTTTTCTTCATTCGCGTTCTTATTGGCTATGTTGCTAAAATTAGTGTACTTCATGATCTTTTAGAGAGGAGCATTAAATTATTGGTGTGTGTTGAACCATTTTGCACTATATTCTTAGAACCACTAGATGCTTGTTTTTATTATGATGCTTTCTATAAATTTCGTTAGTTTGTGGTATATTAAATATTTCCAGCTCTTGGCTCTGTTAAATTGTGGGCTCGTTGGAGGACGCTTCTCTTTATATGTAGGCTGTCGATGCTTCTGGCATCTTTCCCATCACGTCATGTGCTTTATACTTGATTAATGGGATATCTGTCTAATGGTTGATTGATGATCTTTTAGACCATTGGCTTTGCTGTAATGAGAGTCTGCATATTATGATATTTGTTTTTCTAGATGACTCGTTTAATTTGATTGTTAGGTTATGTAGCTGTCTCTCCCTCTTTTACGTGAGTTGGGTTTGCATGATTTGGGTTCAAATTTTGCCTTTTTGTAATCTCACGCATGGATTTGTCTGGACCACGATTCCTAATTCCTTGTACTCGGTTTTTGTTTGCTCGAGGTCCTCCATCGCGGCTTCCTGTAACCGGAGGTTTCCTTATTTTAGACCTTGCATGCTCTCTGATCTCAGATTGAAATCGAGTCAAGGCGTCTGAGTTCATCTAGATTTTGTATCCATTGTCGTACCTGAACTTTTGAGTTGATCGTGTCAGGAGGTTAGAGAATTGGTATAAAGTACTTGTGCTAAAAATGTGCTCGTCCGATCTCCTGGAACATTTCGTAGGAAGCTGGCTGAAAGTTGTGGATTTCGAATGGTGTCGGTAACTTGAACCTACCAATCTCTGGCCGTTTCTATGATTTTGGGATTATCTTTCTATCAACCTTCCTTCACCATAGGTGATCATTCTCATAGATCAAACACTCTGGCTGTAGAAGGCGGGGAAGGTCTGCTTGTGTGAGGGATTTTTATGTGCGGTTGATCAATTTGATTTTCATTTGGTTGGGTTGTGGTTTGCCTCTATTCCAATTGTTTGATTGGAAAGAGTTGTATTTTCATTATGATTCCAAAAGAAAATATGATGCTCCAATTCTTCAAAATCTTACAAATTTGATCCGATTTCTATCATTAATCAAATATATTGGAAGATATGGCCATTTCAATCTAGTTTGATTCAAATTGTATACCAAACATATCTGTGATAAGGATTAATAGTAGCATTTCTAGAAAATACATAATATAATTATCTCCCGAATATGTTTGGTTGCGGTGTTGACTCTGGAATGATAAAAGAGAAATGGACGGCTGTTATTTAACTTTTTGGTTGGGAGAGTAGAGAACAAGATATTTTAATTCTTTAAAATCTAATTTTTAATTTTATTTAAATTTTATTTTAATTTTAATTTTAATTTTAATCATAAATTAAATATATTAAAAATATAATTATAATTATAATTATTTTTATTTATTTTAATTTTGGTTTTGATTTCGGTTGCAAACCAATGCTCCAGTGTTTTTCAGGTGATCAAATGCCAACGCGGTTGGTGGGTGGGTGTGAGGTAGCTGTACTTAATAATATTCCAGCAGTGTTGGAGTCCCGAGGGTAGAGAGAGTGCAAAGGCAAGTGGAAAGAGGCTCGTGTTTTTAGTTTCCTTCTTGCTCCTCATCCTGCACAGCTATATAAACGAACCCTCACACCCATGCAAAATAATCCAAGAAGTCCAACCAAAATTTTTTTTAAAAAAAAACAAAGAGAAGAAGACGAGTTGATGATAGATATCTACATCCCAGCAAGACTTCCACAAGCTGCTCAACGAGGACAGCATAGCAGGCGAGTCTATTGAGTTGATTTGTAGAGGTTATATGACCATGAATTTTTCACTACAAAATGATCACACTAGCCTCTACAATAAAGCTCGGTTAACTATATTTTCAATTGAGCCAACCTATCATACACGAAGGATTGTTGGATTTAACTCCTTAATGTGGTCTAATTATCACTTGATTAGATTTAACTCATTGGATCAAATCCTGAATCAATTATGGTGAATCCAATTAATTAAAGAGTTCTATTCCTGATAAGATTTAGACTAAAATTGCTATTCTAATTATTATTAAGTCTTTTGATGGAATAAGATAAGTGCGGGTATAAATAGAGATGACCTGGTTTTTTTTCTCCAACTCTCAGAAGGACGGATAATTCCTATCAATCATCCACATAAAGATGGAGGGTGAGGAGAGAGAAGATCAGCTACCTATGAAAGATGGATCTGACGCTCTGCGGGCTATATGATCATCGCATTGGTGAGACGATGGTGCAAAATATATTTTATTTTGATTTTGCATGAATATTGAATCACGATCCAGATATAAAAATTTAAATTATCTAACATGTAGTATCAGAACCTAGGATCCATACTTCGTATTCATGTAAAAGTTTTTCGACAAATTTTGATTTATTTTTTGAAAATTTAAATCATGGTTTATTAATTTTCAAAATTAATTAAAGTTTTAGAAATTAAATTAAGGTTTATTAATTTCTAGAAAAATAAAAAAAAATAAAAAAAGGGATTTGGGGCCGGCCGTGCCATTCGACCCTCGTTGTTCGACGAATAGGGCAGCAGTCACGGCTGTTGCCATGCCGACGACGGCACCGCCCGTAGCTTCTACGGCCATGAGAACTGCGGCTTTTGCCGCGGCGCAAGGGGAGACGACCGTAGGCAGATCGGGCGGTGGCGGGTTGCGGCGGTGGGGGCAGCGCTTTGTTCGCCGCCCTCCCTCATGGTCCTCGGACGATCGGGGAAGCAAGGGGCGACCGTTCGGCCGCCCGTTTGGTGCTACCGCGGGAACAGGTCGGCAGGGTCGACGGGAGCCGGCGATGGCCCAGATCCAACAGCTGAGGCAGGCTTGGGATGGCCGGGTGGCCACCCATGCGGCAGCCATGAGGTCTCATAAAAAAAATGGTTTTTAAATGGGGAAGAAGGAAGGGGCTATTGTATTTTGAATTTCGGATCTTAATGAATCATGATCCGAATCCAATAAGAACCAAACCTATTTAATTAAAAAGAAACTTTTGCAGATAAGCCCCTGAAAAGTTAAATTTTGTAAAAGACCTTCATGATAGTTTTGCAATTTAGTCCTTTAGGATAATTTTGTATTTTAGTCTCTGATAATTAATAAATTATATTAAAGTCCCTGCCAATTTTCTAAATAGTTTTTAAAGTTGCTACTTTACAGAAAAGATCCTATATTTCTATTATTTATGGTTAAGTCCTTTAATTTTAAGATTCTTGATAAAATTGCTATAACTTAATCATTTTTTATCTGATTTGAGCGATTTTTAAACTGTTGGACTTATGATGGTTTGAGAAACATTATAATTAAATTTTTCATATAAAATAAAATATTTAAATAATTAGATTATTTGATTGATAATTTTGCTCGCTATTACACTATTCAAGTGTGTTTTTGCGTAGCCCCAAAGGGCCTGAAATACTCAATGGATCTTGGATAGTCGAGTCACTGAGTGCTAATGGTTTTCTTTTATTATAGTTCTGAAATTACATAAAAGTGTATCTATTATAGTAAACTCAAAGATGACTATAATTTGATGCAAAATTAATAGTAAAAGATTAACTAACTTAAATTATATAAAGATGAAAAGTTCTACACCCAAAGATGGGAATAATCTCAAATTTTTGTAATCATAATTAGTTAAATGGTTGAAAGTGCAACTAATATGATGGGTCATAGTTTAAACATGAATTATGTATGCATGCTATAATTATTGTTCTTGCTTACATATTTCATATTATTATTGATTATGATTTATGTGATGCATGTTTTAGCATTATTTATTATGTTTAAATTTATGATTAAATTAGTTGTGATACTTATCATATGTTATGATTCTTGTCCAAAGGTATTTTATAGTTATATAATAAGTATTATTAGCAGAATTGCATTATGGAATATGCATCATGATGATAATTTGTTATTTACAGCCATGACTCCTGCTTCATTCTCGTCGTATCTTTCTAACATTTTCACACTGAATGGATCAAATTACTCTGATTGGCACGGATAGCTTCTTATTGTCTTAGGATGTCTAGATTTAGATTTGATCCTTCGTAAGCCTCAGCCAGATCCACTTATCGCCACTAGTTCTCCTGAACATAAGAAATTATGTGAAAAATGAGAGCATTCTAATAGATTGTCTCTCATGATCATTAAAAGTTTAATAGCGGAAGACATTAGGGGATTTGTTCTGGATAACGAATTGGCCTCTGAGTATCTTTTCTCTATAGAACAATAGTTTACCAGATTAAGTAAAGTCTTAGCTGGTACTCTAATGAACAAATTAATCTCTATAAAATATGATAAATTTTCTAGAGTATAAAAGTACATTATGAAAATGCATGATATAGCTAAAAAATTAAATGATTTGGGTATGGCGGTATCTAAAAATTTTCTTATCCAATTTGTTCTTAATTCTCTTTCATCCTAGTTTATCCAATTTAAAATTTACTACAACACACATAAGAAATCATGGATAATGAATGAACTCATCTTTTAGTATGTGCAAGAGAAAGAGAGATTGAAATAGGAAGGGGTCCCAGCTGTTCATATAATTTTATAGGAGTGTTCTAAGAAAAAGAAGGCGAAGAAAAAAAAATAGGCATATCAAGAATGATTGTGAGAAAAGAAGACAATAGTTTGAAAAGAAGGGTATCTTTATCACTTATTTGTTTCGAAACCAATTTTATTGATGTTCCTTCTAATACTTGGTGGATTGATTCGGGTGCTGTAATTCATGTTTTCAATTCAATGCAGGAATTTCTTTCAAGCCAGAAACCAAATGATAGAGAATAGTAAATTTTTATGAAGAATCAGATGAAGTTCAAGATCATTATAGTCGGGGCCTACAGACTTATTATAGATACCGAATTTCAATTAGATATACATGATATTTTTTATGTTTCTTCAGTATTTAGAAATTTAATTTTTTTGTTAAAACTTGATTTAGAAGGTTTTTCATTAACTTCTATAAATTCAAATTTTAAATTAATAAAAAATTTCATTCTTATTGGTACTGGAATATTATGTAATGAATTATATAAATTAAATTTGGATTCTTCTTTTGAACAATCTTTGCTTGTTTTAAATGTCAATGTCAGAATAAAATGTGATGTTGTAAATGAGAGTTTTTCAATGCTATCGCATAGACGATTAGGTCACGTATTAAAAGAAAGGATGACTAGATTGGTTAAGAAAGGTGTTTTATCAAATCTAGATTTTAATGATTTTGGTGTATATATCAATTGCATTAAATAAAAATAAATTAAAAGTTATAAAAAGCATGCCATTAGAAGTTAAGAACTCTTAGAATTGATACATATTGATATTTGTGGCTATTTTATATCTTATTTTGGAGGGCAAAAGTTTTTATTACCTTTATTGATGATTTCTCATGTTATGCTTATATTTTTCTGTTGCATGAAAAGTCTGAAGCTTTGGAAGTCTTTAAGGTATACAAAGCTGAAGTACAAAATCAGTTGAATAAAAAAATAAAGGTTGTGAGATCTGATAGGGATGGTGAATACTACGGCAGATATGATAAATCTGACCATAATCCTAAATCTTTTGCCAAATTTCTTGAACAGTATGATATTGTAGCATATTATATTATGCCAGAAAATCTCCAACAAAATGGTATGGCTGAAAGGCGTAATCATATATTGATGGACATGGTGAGGAGTATGGTTAGTAAATCCTCATTACCCTTGAATTTATGGAGAGAAGCCTTAAAAACCGCTATGTATATCCTAAATCGAGTACCTAGTAAGATCATTCCTAAAACTCCTTTTGAGTTATGGATGGATAGAAAACCAAGTTTAGGATATTTATATGTTTGATGTTGTTCAGTAGAGGCTCGATTATATAACCCATAAGAAAAAAAGTTGAATCCCAGAACTTTTAGTTGTTATTTTATAGGATATCCAGAAAGATCAAAGGATTTTAGATTTTATTGTCCATTACACATTACTAACATTGTTGAAATGAAAACTGCTAAGTTCATTAAGGATGATGAAAATAGTGGAAGTGGTACACTACGTAATGCAGTGTTAAAGAAAATAAGAGAATATCTTTCTATAATAGCAACACCTAGAGATATTCCACTTGAGCCTGCTTAACTTAAAATTATGGAACATCAACAGGTGATTGATATACCACTTTCTGAATAGACTGTCAATGAACCTGATCTAATTGAAAATAATCATAATAATAATATTGAACATAAAATACTATGGAGATCTACTAGAATTAGAAGATCGACTACTTCAGATGATTATATTATATACTTACAAGAATGTGATTATGATATTAGAATAAAGAATGATCCGATTTTATTTAAGTATGCCATGAAAAGTGATGATTGTGAACTTTGGTTAGATGCCATGAAAAATGAGATGGAATCAATGAATAAGAATCAAGTTTGAAAACTTATCGAATTACCTGAAGGATTTAAGCTTGTAGGTTGTAAATGGATTTTTAAGATCAAATGAGATTCTAAAAGTAATATTAAGAGATATAAAGCTAGATTTGTAGTAAAAGGATTCACTCAAAAGGAAGGCATTGATTATCATGAAATATTTTTTTCTATTTCTGAAAAAGATTCATTCAGAATCATTATAGCATTAGTAGCTTATTTTGATTTAGAGCTACATCAAATGGATGTCAAGATCGCGTTCTTGAATAGAGATTTAAAGAAAAAGGTGTGTATGGAACAGCCCAAAGGATTTTTAGTATAAAAAAATAAAAAGTTGGTATGTAAATTAAAGAAATCTATATATGGTCTTAAACAAGCTTTCAGGTAATGGTACTTAAAGTTTAATCATATCATTATTTTCTTCGAATTTAAAAAAAAACATTGCTAATCAATGTATATATCTGAAAGTGAATGGAAGTAAGTTTATATTTTTGACACTATATGTAGATGATATTTTACTAGCTAGCAATGATTTGGATCTCTTGTATGAAATCTGTTGGGGATAAACCCTGCTCCTATCGAAGTCTAGTCTGATGCTCAACTTAATGCAACCAGTAGTCATAGAAGAGCTTCAGCGGACGAGCCTTAGCCGAACTCCTTCAGTCGATCGAACTTCTCAACGATCGAGCCCCTTTCAAACTCTCCAACGGTCGAGTCTTAGTCAAATCCCTTTAGTCGACCAAACTTCTCAGTGGTCGACCTCCAGTCGGACTCCTATGGGAGCCGAACTTCCTCCATACTCTTTCAATCGAACTTCCATGAGAGCCGAACTCTCTCTGTACTCCTTCAGTCGGACTCTCATGAGAGCCAAACTTTCTTCGCACTCTTCCAGTCGAACGCTCATGAGAGCCAAACTCCCTCCGCACTTCCCCAGTCGGACGCCTATGGGAGCCAAACTCCTTCCGAGCTTCTTCTCTAGTCGGATATCTGCAGAAGCCGAACTCCTTCCGAACTTCTTTCTCAGTTAGATTTCTCCAGCGGATTACTCTCGGATAATCTCCTCCAGACGTATTTCCTTTAGGAGTCCGAATTTCTCTAAAATTGATATATGCCAAAGTCCACCAACCAACGCCTGCTTTTTCAGAGCTATGGCTATTAAATCTCGACGAACGATTGCCATCAGTCTACCACAAGCGATGCTACCGGATGGTATGGCTATCACCATCAGACTGACGATACCTTTTCCTCCATACCGAACTCCACCAAATCTCGAGTGGCCTGTTGCCAGACAGCTGCAGCTATCACCATCAATCAAGCTCCGTTTATAAAAAGGGATCCTTCAGATATATTTTTTCTAAGCTCTAAGCTCTCTTCTTCTTTTTGAAACTCTATCGAGCCACCACCATCAATTCCATATGGAACTTTATTTTGCAGGTCACCGACGGCGACCTTATCCTCCTCCACTCTAGCTCGATCCGACGTCAACCAAATTCTGCACCAACTGAATTGGCGCTAGAGGAAGGGCTTCTATCTCCAAGGTATCCTTGTTCTTAAAGGAGTGCTCAGTTGACCCTGCCGACCTTTTTCTCTAGGGGTCACCTCCACCCTCTCCTTCAATCCCACGAAATGCCTCAAAAGAAGGTGACTATCTGAAGATCTATCGCTTTTGCCATCAGATTTGGGCCAGATCCATTCATTCCTACTCCATCGCCAGCACTTCAACCTCCACCTCTACCGACGGCCATGGTAGATTCGGAGTAGTTTAACTTGCTGATACAGCAGGTTCAGGGCTTCACCGAGATGGTGCAAGCCATGCAGCAGCTTCCGACGGTGACTCCATCAGAAAATCCACCATCAGGATTCAAAAATCGATCCCAAGAAAGAGTACTCGGGCTAGCATACCCATCGCTCCTGAAAAAAAAAAATAGAGAGCAGAGGATCCATATTCGGATCATGGTTCTCCTCCGGAGGAGATCTTTTCCATTTATAGCCAAAAGCTCTTCAAGATACGTCCTCGATCACAGACTACGGAAGATGGATCGATGGATTAAGGAACTCCATCATGTCATCCTGACTCGTTATGATGACGTCTGCATCGATCTCCCTTTCTCTCTTTGAATTATGCAAGAGTTCGTTCTATCAAACTTCAAGCTCCCTCAATTTGAAAGCTACGATGGAATCTCTAATCCAATCGATCTTTTAGAGGCCTTCCAGATCATGATGCTACTCCACAGCGCACTAGATGCCATATTATGCCAAACTTTTTCATCTATCTTGAAGAAAGTAGCAAGAAACTAGTACTCGATGTTGAAGCTAGGTACGATCTTCTCTTTTGATCAGATAAGCCGTCAGTTCGTGGTCCACTTCATCAGTAGCCGACGTCCGTGTTGAGGTTCAAATTTTTTGATGAATATCAAGCAGAAGGCAGAAGAAGCCTTCAAATTGAAGAATGAAGAAGTCGTAGGAGAGCGGTGGGCCGACGAGTCTGATAGACCCACCATTGATGGAGGGCTGAATGAAGCTCGGCCATGTTCATGGGCTCCCCCGGAGCACAAGCGAGGTCGAACTCTCCCTCGAGCTCATTGCCAAGAAAGCCCTGACAAAAGGGCATGAAGTTCTCCCCCAGGAGGTTTCACAGGAGGACCGAATGAAGCTTGGCCATGCTCATGAGTTTCCTCCAAGCACAAGCGAGGTCGAACCCCCCCTCGAGCTCGTTGTCAGAAAGCCCTGACAAAAGGACATGAAGCTCTCCCCAGGAGGTTTCACAGGAGGGCCAAACGAAACTCGACCGCACTCACAGACTCCCCCCAGCACAAGTGAGGTCAAACTCCTCTTCGAGCTCATCGCCAAGAAAGCCCTGATAAAAGGGCATGAAGTCCCCCCTAAGAGGTTTCATAGGAGGGCCAAATGAAACTCGGCCATGCTCACGGGCTCCCCCTGAGTGCAAGCGAGGTCGAACTCCTTCTCGAGCTCGTCATCAAGAAAGTTTCGATAGAAGGGCGCAAAGAAGTCCTCCTCCCAGAAGCTAAAACCATCAATAAGGAAGGAACAATCAGGAGATCGACCGCCTTCCGGCATCATCGACACTATCTCTGGGAGCTTGATACTTCGGTGGGCTGTCATCTCCCAGTGTCAAAGCCAAGAAAAGCTTACTCCAAATTGAAAAGACCAGCACAAAATAAAGGAGGTCATCAGATCCGAAACTTACTGCCTAAAAAGCTCGGAGTGACAACGCTCCCATGATCTCGAGACTTAGAGAATCCGAGAATGTACTATCGGTAATTTTTCTTCAGTAAGACTCCTCCATTTCAACATTATTATTTTTTGGTGCAAAAACTATCTGATGATAGGGAAGAAGCAAATAATAGTAGCCATGTTAGAAACAAAAGAAGAACCTCATCCTAATATAAGCAAGTCGAAGGCCTCATTCATTTTAGATGAGATGGGGGGAGAGGCCCTGACAACGGTCCTTATGTGCCCCCACAGCTCGTTAGGAATAGAAGGAGAACCTCGTCCTAACGCGAGCAAAGTCAAAGATCTTGTTCATTTTAGATGAGATGGAGGGAGGGGTCCTGATAATGGCCCTTATGTGCTCCCATAATCCATTAGGAATAAGAGGAGAACCTCGTCCTAACGCGAGCAAAGTTGAAGGCCTCGTTCATTTTAGACGGATGGAGGGAGAGGCCCTGACAATGGCCCTTATATGCCCCCATAGTCCGTTGGGAATAGGAGGAGAATCTCATCTTAATGCGAGTAAAGTCGAAGGTCTCATTCATTTTAGACGAGATGGAGAAAGATGTCCTAACAACGGCCCTTATGTGCCCCCAAAGTCTGTTAGGAATAGGAGGAGAACCTCATCCTAACATGAGCAAAATCGAAGATCGAGCTTCAAAGTCTACGTCAACAGAAGATAAGATCTCCTTCGACCTCGGCTGTAGGAGATAAGATCTTTCAAGCTTCAATCTCGACTGCAGAAGATAAGATCTCCCCAAGCTTCAACCTCGGACTGCAGAGACCCCCAGGAAGCTCCTTTCAACTCGGCTGCTTGAGATAAGATCTCCCCCAAGGAGCTTAACCTTCAATCTTGGCTGCAGGAGATAAGATCTTTTCTAAGCTTCAACCTCGACTGTAGGAGATAAGATCTTCCCTGAGTATCAACCTCGATCAGAGATAAAATCTGTCTTGAGTGTCCGAGTCAACCTCGACTAGAGATAAGATATTTTTCGAGCGACCGAGCCAACCTTGGCTATAGGAGATAAGATCTCCCCTGAGCTTCAACCTCGATCAGAGATGAGATCTCTCCCGAGCCTCTGAGTCAACCTCGGGGCTAGAAGATCTCTTACGAGCGATCGGACCAACCCTCGGCTGCAGGAGATAAGATCTTCTCTGAGCTTCAACCTCGGGCTGCAGGAGATAAGATCTCCCCCGAGGAGCTCAACCTTCAACCTCGGCTGTTGGAGATAAGATCTCCTCCGAGCTTCAACCTTGGCTATAGGAGATAAGATCTCCCCCGAGCTTTAATCTCGTCCAAGATAAGATCTCTTCCAAGCGACCGGCCAACCTTGCTTGCAGAAGATAAGATCTCTCCGAGCTCGGTCAGAGATAAGATTCTCTTCCAGCGCTCGAGTCAACCTCGGCTAGAGATAAGATCTCTCCCAAGCGACCGGACCAAACCTCGGCTGCAGGAGATAAGATCTATCCCGAGCTTTCAAATCTCGACTGTAGGAGATAAGATTCTCTCCCAAGCTTTCAACCTTGGCTGTAGGAGATAAGATCTCCCCCGAGCTTCAACCTCAGCTAGAGATAAGAATCTCTCCGAGCGACCAGGCCAACCTCGACTGCAGGAGATAAGATCTTCTCCGAGCTTCAACCTCGACTGCTGGAGGTAAGATCTCCTCCGAGGAGCTCAACCTTCAACTGGCTGAAGATAAGATCTTCCTCGAGCTCAACCTGGCTATAGGAGATAAGATCTTCTCGAGCTTAACCTCAGTCAAAGATAAGATCTCTCCCGAGCGTCGAGTCAATTCGGCTAGAGATAAGATCTCTTTCGAGTGATCGGGCCACTTGGTTAGGAGATAAGATCTTCTTCGAGCTTCAATCTCGACTGTAGGAGATAAGATCTCTCTCGAGCTTCAATCTCGATCAGAGATGAGATCTCTTCTGAGCGCCCAAATCAACCTCGACTAGAGATAAGATCTCTTCCGAGCGATCGAGCCAACCTCGACTGTAGGAGATAAGATCTTTTCTGAGCTTTAACCTCGGCTAGAGATAAGATCTCTCCCGAGTGATCGGGCCAACCTCGACTGCAGGAGATAAGATCTCTTCCGAGCTTCAACCTCGGCTGCTAGAGGTAAGATCTCCTCTGAGGAGCTCAACCTTCAACCTTGGATGTTGGAGATGAGATCTCCTCTGAGGAGCTCAACCTTCGACCTCGACTGTAGGAGATAAGATCTCCTTCAACTTTGGCTGTTGGAGTTAAGATCTTCCCCGAGCCCAACCTTCAACCTCGACTGTTGGAGATAAGAGCTCTCTTAAACTCAACCTTCAACCTCAACCGTAGGAGATAAGATCTCCCCCGAGCTTCTATAGGAGAGAAGCTCTCCTCCGAGCTTCAACGTTAATAAAAGATAAGATCTCCCTAGACCTCGATCGGAGATGAGATCTCCCCTGAGCCTCAACCTCAACTTCAACTTTGGCTGAAGATAAGATTTTTTTCGAGCTTCAATCTAAACTGACGCAGAGCCCTGAAGAGAACTTCGACAATCATCTTTTCTGTACTTTCTTTCTTCGAGTTTTGAACTCAAAAGTGGGAGGACTATTATTGGGGATAAATCTCACTCCTACCGAAGTCCAGTCCAATGCTCAGCCTAATGCAATCGATAGTCATGGAAGAGCTTCAACGGACGAGCTTTAGTCAAACTTCTTCAATCGATCGAATTTCTCAGTGGTCGAGCTCCTTTCGAACTCCCCAACGATCGAGTCTTAGCCAAGAATCCCTTCAGTCGATCGAACTTTTCGGTGGCCGACCTTCAGTTGGACTCCTACGGAAGCCAAACTCCCTCCGTACTTCTTCAGTCGGACTCCCATAAGAGCCAAACTCCCTCCTCACTCCTTCAGTCGGACTCCCATGAGAGCCAAACTCCCTCTGCATTCCTCCAGTCGGACATCCATGAGAGTCAAACTCCCTCCGCACTCCTCAGTCGGATGCCTATGGGAGTCGAACTCCTTTCGAACTTCTCCTCTAGTCGGACGTCTGCAGAAGCCGAACTTCTTTTGGACTTCTCCCTCAGTCGAATTTCTCTAGTGGATTACTCTCGAATAATCTCCTTCAGACATATTTTCTTCAGAAGTTCGAACTTTTCTGAAATTGATATATGCCGAAGTACACCAACCAATGCCTACTTTTTTAGAGCTACGGTTATTAAATCTCGATGAACGATTGCCATCAGTCTGCCATAGGTGACGCTACTAGATGGTATGGCTATCATCATCAGTCTGATGACATCTTTTTCTTCGTATTGAACTCCACTAGGCCTCGAGTGGCCCGCTGTCAGACAGCTGCAGTTGTCACCATCAATCAAGCTCCACTTATAAAAAAAAATCCTTCAAATACGTTTTCTCTAAGCTCCAAGCTCTCTTCTTCTTTTCGAAATTCTATCGAGCTTTTGTCTGAGCACTTTATTTTTTTTGGTCAAAAGAGCTGACTTGATCGTCGGAGGATCCCATCGGAGCCACCACCATCAACTCTGTATGAAACTTTATTTTGTAGATCACCGAAGGCGACCTCATCCTCCTCCACTCCAGCTCGATCCGACGTCAACCAAATTCTGCACCAACAAAATCAAAAATTTTCTTTCCAAACATTTTAACATGAAAGATATGAAAGATACTTCTTATATTTTTGGTATAGAAATCTATCATGATAGAAATAAGAGGTTACTTGATTTATCTCAAAAATTATATTATTAGGATCCTAGAAAGATTTGGAATGTCAAGCTGCTCATCAAGTAAAGTGCCAATCATTAAAGATGATAAATTTAGTAAATTTTAGTATCCCAAAAATGAGATTAAGAAAAATTAGATGAAGGATATACCCTATGCATATGCAGTGGGTAGTTTCATGTATGCTCAAGTATGTACTCATCCTGATATCGATTTTATTTTGAAAATGCTTGATAGATATCAGAATAATCTAGGTATGGATCACTGAAAAGCTGCCAAGAAGGTGATGCGATATCTTCAAAAAACTAAAGACTACATGCTTACTTATAGGATGACTGATCAGTTGGAGATTATCGATTATTTAGATGCAGATTATGCTGGTTGCCTCGATAGTAGAAAGTCTATATATGGTTTCATCTTTTCGTTAGCCGATGGAGCAATCTCATGGAGGAGCGCAAAATAGTGCATTATTGGCCTACTCTACTATGGAAGCTGAATATATAAGCTGTTATGAGGCTTCCTCACATGCTCCATGGTTGAAAAAATTTATCTCAAGGCTCAAAGTTATGGATTCTATTTCTAAGCTACTGAAAATTTATTGTGACAATTCTATTGTAGTTTCTTTCTCTAACAGTAGTAAGATGATCAATATAAACAAGCATATTGATATTAAGTATCTTGCTATAAATGAGAGAATTAGTAGTCATCAGGTGTCTATTAATTTTATTAGTACTATTTTGATAGCTGATCCTTTGATGAAAGATTTAGCGCCCAAAATTTTCAAAGAGCATGTAAAAGTTATCGATATTTGTCATTAAGATATTTAATTTATAATAGATACTTATTTTGAGATCTTTTAATAGTTTGATGATTGCTATTACTTTTATTTAATTATTATTTATATACATTATGGTTTACTTTTATCAAAATTAAAGTAAACAGAAGTATCATTTATATGACATAACAGTGGAACCATTATCATAGGCATTATATATTTTTTTGATAGCCTATGTATTCCAACATATAAGACTGGGTTAAGTGAAAATTATTAATGTCATGATATATGAAAGGGAGTATGTCAATTGAGATGTATAACCACCATGATTTACATCAATGGTTCTTACTTAATCAAAGTATAAAAGACCTTTGAAGGAATAGATAATTGGGCAAATTTTTATAAAATGAGTGCACACTCGTCAGATCAATTTCAAAATTCTAATTCAAGACTGTTGTTTTAAAAAATTAAAAAAATATATTTATTTTTAAAATATTTTATCAAAATCAAAAAGTTAATTTTTAAGTAAAAAATATAGATCAAGTGGAAGAATGTTGGATTTAATTCCTTAATATGGCCTAATTATTACTTGGTTAGATTTAACTCATTGGGTCAAGTCTTGAATCAATTATAGTGAGCCCAATTAATTAAAGAGTTCTATTCTTGATAAGGCTTAGATTGAAATTCTTACTCTAATCAGGATTAAGTCTTCTAATGGAATAAGATAAGTGCATGTACAAATAGAGGTGGCCTGATCCATTTTCTCTAACTCTCAGGAGGATGGACGATTTCCATCAATCGTTATCATAAAGGTGGAAGGTGAGGAGAGAGAAGATCGCTGCCTACGAAAGATGGATCTGATGCTCTGTGGGCTACGTGATCATTGCATTGATGAGATGATGGTGCAAGGTATGTTTTATTTTGATTTTGCATGAATATTGAAGCACGATCCAAATATAAAAGTTTAAATTATCTAACAAGGATCATGTCAAAGCTATTTATTTTATCGAAGGTAGCATGTTTCTGCTTTGATCACACTTTCAGCATCACCCATTGATGCTATTTTGGTCTCTAGAGTCTTTGGGTTTCCGATTATGTAGAATTTCACTTTGCAATCTTTCTTGATCACTTGCACTTATTGGACATATCAAATAGCATTCTAAAAGCTTTTCTTAATGTTCTTTTGGACGTACACTTGAAGAGTGCAATTTCGGACAAAAATTTTGGTTGTTATGTAACTCTTATTTTTTCTTAAATGTAAGGTTAGCTATAAAACTTATTATTTTGAGCAAATTGTTAAATGATTGAGGTTTTATTGAAAGTTTGGGATTTGTATCCTCATTTTTCTACTTCTGGCTTCCCTTAAATTTGGTTTGGTTTTACCATTAACATTACAAAGCCCTAGACAATCATTGATAAATATTATATATTACTTTGTTGATATTTATATCATCATTTTTAGCAACTATTTTCTTTTGAGAAATAGAGAGAGAGAAAGAAGAAAATGAATGCTTTTATTAATAATAATTTTTTTTCTTTTTTTCTAGGCTTTGTTATGAACCATTTTGTCTTTGTAGATGTGTAATTTGTTCAATAAGTTTTCTCACAATATATTCTACATTAGACTGCATCTGGAATCTCTTAAAGAGCAATGTTTGAAAAAAGTAATTAAGAGGCTAGCTTTTTTCAAAGTCGGGATTGCAAGCGAGAATGACTAATGAGGAAAGCATTAATGTGAGGGTCTTAATCAACCTCTCAAAGGAGGAGAAATCGATGGTTAAGGAGGAGGATCGGTGGGAATCGGTGAGGGCTTCCTTGTCGGACCCACTAGAGAGCTCAAATCCAAAAGAAACTAGAGGAACCAAGGTGTCTCTAAGGAGGGAGTCACATCTGATGGGAGGATGATTGGTGGAAGTAGTTAGGTTTTGGTCATAGATGGTGCAAGGACCTCGTCACTTTCAGTGGGAGACATCGAAGGCAATAGAAGGGGAGATCACTGCTTTGAGCAATGATTTACTCAAGTTTTTTTTTTCTTCAGTGGTTGAAATCGAACGTTTAATTGCTCGGTGGAAGAAGACTCTGATTGGTAAGTTGTTGGGTGTGATTTTCCTTGAGTTCATTCAAAGAGAGATGAAGATTAGATGAAAATTAGAGAGATAACTCTATGTTTCCTCAGTCTCTAAAGGGTTGATTTTGTTTGAATGTTTGTCGGAGGAGGCCAAAACTTGTAGCCTGGAGCGCGGTGCCTTGGACTCTTGCAGGTCAACTCTTAGCTTTGGAGAGTTGGCACCCTAAGTTTCAACCAAGTAGGGATCAAATCCGGTAGGCTAGGGTTTGGGTTAGACTTCCTAATCTCCTTTTGGAACTTTGAGAGAAGGAGAAAATACTAAAGATAGCTACAGCTATTAGTACACTGCTATACTTGGATGAGAGGATGGAAAATTTCACTTGAATGGATTATACTAGGTTATGTGTTTTAATTGACATTCTAAAGAAGATCTACTTAGAGCAAGAGTTTGGATAAGTGACAGCTTTATTTGGCAATAATTCACCTATGAAGAGTTGCCAGAGCCGTGTTATTCATGTGGGAAGTTAGGCCAAACTTTAGAATTCTATGATTGTAAAGAAGATAAGGGCAGATACTAAACCGGCATATGGACCTTGGATTCAAATAGTCAGGGGGCTGATGGGGCTAATGTGTAACTAAGAAGCTCAGAAAAATGTAGCTCCTACTTCAGTTGGTAGATCTTCTCAGAATGTTTAGACTCAACCTAAGAAGATAGCCAGAAGATCTCCTCCTAAATTTCAGTTGATGAATGCAACCACTAAAACAAATGCTTCTATCTCCAAGTTTTCTCCATTGATGAGGTTAGACTTTGAGGAGACTTCTAAACCATGGTAAATGAAAATAATGGAGCTTTCAATCAGTAGTGATTTGAGAGTAGTCAGTAAGGAGGAAAAGATTATCTCCACTAAATCATAAAAGATCATTTAGGTCAGAATCTCCACCACAGGCCAAAATTCTAATAGTGGGTGATCAATCATCAAAGATGGAGGACCTTAAATCCCTTGCTTCAAACCTTCAGAAATAAAAAGGATATGTTGCCAAGATATGAAAATCGATGGGAGCTTCATCTTTAAATGTTAAGGGGGCACAATAGGAGAATGTTAATAAGGAGGTTGAGACAATGCAGCACAAGCAATCCAAGATCTTACATCTTACTTTAGAAAAAGAAGATATACCAATGGAGCCTGTATTTGTTCAATTGAAGTAGAAAAAATTTCAAATGGGATAGGATGAGGAGAAGGTTGGTTTTTATGGTGAGGGTGTTCAAGGTTATGGAGGATAACTAGGGGGGAGGGTAGTACCTTGTCAAAATAAATGAAAATTATAACTTGAAATTATAGAGGTGCAGCTAAAACCCTTTTTGCTAATTATATGAAGACTTTGTCGAGAGAATATCAACTTAAAATTTGTTGCTTGTTTGAAATTAGATTGTTTGAGAATGCTTTGATAGGAATTCAAAAATTTATAGGGTCGAGATGAGAGGTTTACATGATTCCATTTGTTGGGTTATCAAGGGGTATTATTATGGCTTGGCAAAAATCTATAGGCACTATTTCTCTCACTCGTATACATAAATAGATGGCCTTTGGTTCTAATTCACAACCCAACAGTACAACTTAGATCTTGGGGGCGGTTTATACTAGTAATAATTGCCAAGAGAGAAGAAGACTTTGGGAGCAGGTTACTTTAGTTCTTTCTTTAGGTCATCCTCTTTGCTTGATAGGAGATTTTAACTATCTATTGGTGGCATAAGACAAGAAGGATGGAAAATCTTCTTATATGAATAGAGACATAAGGGAGTTTAGAGCTTTCCTTAGATAGTTTGGAATGATTGATCTTGGTTTTCAAGGCCCTCACCACACTTGGTGCAATAACAGATTGGGTCTAGCAAAAGTATGGGAACAAATTGATAGAGCATTTGCTTCTGACCATTGGATGGACCAGTGCCCAAAATCTAAAGTTACCCATCTCACAAGGTTTGCCTCAAACCATTGCCTTTTACTACTATCTATTGTTAGTAAGGTGGGGAGAGGGTCTATACCATTTAGATTGGAGAAAATGTAGCTATATTATGAAGGCATTAGCAAGATGGTGAAGAGGGCTTGGGTTCATTTAGGTAACCAGCCACTTACAGTTAAGTTGTTTATACTTTTGCAAAATATCCATAAAGTAATAAAATAATGGAAAAGAAGCATGGAGAATATATTTTGGAAGAGGCATTAGCTATATAAGTAGATCTATGAACTTCAGAATTTAGAAGCGTAAAGTGGTGGGCTTTCGATGAATCAGCATGAACATTGAGGGAGTATAACAAAAATGTATAGAAACAAGAAGTATTATGGAGACAAAAGTTCGATTGATGTGGTTGAAGGAAGGTGATGTAAATACAAGATTATTTTTTTTTACCGATCCACAATGCCTTGTAGGAGGAGAAATAGGATATATATGCTTTAAAATGATCATGGGGAAAGGGTGGAGGACATGCCTGGTATTCAAAAAGAGCCATTACAACATTTTTAGTTGAGATGATTGGCTAAAAGTACATTAGATACTATGGAATTGTCTTTACTCAATTCTTCCATTACCTTGAACCAAATTTAGGCTCTTGTTAGACCCTTTTTGCAGGAGGAAATAGAAGAAACAAATGGAGGAATGAATTTGGATAAAGCCCCTAGGCCAGATGGTTTCCTTGGATTTTTTCATGAGAACATTTGGCATATCATCAAATAAGATGTGATAGCGGTTATCGATTATTTTCATATGAATGTTAAGATTCTGGAAGAATGGAAGAAAACTTACATAGCTTTGAACCTTAAAGTTAACAACTCTCAGACAGCTAAGGAGTATAGACTAATCAATTTATGCAATCTTACCTGTAAAATTTTGGTTAAATTGCTGGCGAATAGAATGAAAATTCTCCTCCAACTGCTTATATCGACTGAACAAGAGGCTTTTATTAATGGAAGGTAAATATATGATAATATTCCATTATCTCAAGAAATCATGCATTCCTTGGTGAGGGCTCCTTCTAGTCGATGCTTGATGATGTTAAAAATCGATTTGGAGAAGGCCTTGTTGGTGATATCAACTTGCACCGATACCACTTATTGTGGATGTCTGGCTAGGACACCACCACTTCAGAATCCGGTACTCTTTTATTGATAATGGAAAGAAAGAAGAAATAAAATAAAAATACAATTAGGTACGTGGATTAGCGTAAGTGCTAGCTCCATGGGACATGCAAGCTTCACTATGAAAAAAAATTAAGTACAAGAGGAGAATACCCACTCTCAACTCACTATATATAAATCTCTCTCAACTAGAAGCTATCCTCATAAAAGCTCTCTCAAAATCTTCAAGAAGATCCTCTTATAGACCTGTCAGTACCAAGATCCTCGATGCCCTTGGACGCTTTCTGTGAAAGTTGCTACATCATGCCTTACAGCCATTTATACGATCGTTGCCTAGCTTTGCCTGACGCTCTGCTCTGCCTGCATCTGCTCTGCAGGCTACACATGCTCGGCACTCTACCGAGCTTCTTTTGATGGCTGCCAGAGCCTCTCTATGCTTCTCCACACTCCACAACATCTTAGGCCTTTAAATAGGATGAGAATCTTCACATCAGCTCCCACGGGAGTCCTAATATGATTCTATTTTTCAATACGAGTCCAACAAGACTCTGACTGTGTCCACAGCCTTCA
The DNA here is from genome assembly GCA_006176705.1 of Cocos nucifera. Taxonomy (NCBI): domain Eukaryota; kingdom Viridiplantae; phylum Streptophyta; class Magnoliopsida; order Arecales; family Arecaceae; genus Cocos; species Cocos nucifera. Next base: position 249,553 of record QRFJ01001797.1, read on the forward strand.
GATCATGATTGCATCCATGGCCGTTGGATCCTGTGGTCCACGTGCAACTCTCATAGACCTCTTGGATAAATCATAATTCAAATCCAAATAGAAAACTCTATCCTATTCTGTTTGCCTTCGTTGAGCCGACTCTGTTAGAGATCGAGCTGGTTCGACTGCATCTCATCCAAACATCTATTTTTTATCTATCTGAGAGGGTCGACTCAACTGTAGTTCAAGCCGGCTCGATCTCAGCCCAAGCTGGCTCGACCCATATCCGAGCTAGCCCGACTGCGGTGATGATACTGATTTTCCTCTGCTATGGATCAAATTCGAGGCATCAAATTCTAACAATCTCCACCTCGATTCAATATTCGATCTTTACTTGACTTTGAGAGCTTCTAGATCTTCTCGCCCCCATGCCCTAGGGCAATTGTCTGCTACTCATGGATGGACAAATATGGGAGTCGAGCTGGGCCGCTTGATCCCATCTCAATCATGTGCCATGCTCCATCTGACTCGAGATCTACTCGGGATAGCCTTTTGGCGACATCACTCATCCTCCTAAGTCTTCCATCTCATGTTCGATCCATCTCCACCTGGAGCTCGACCTCATACTGGGCTCCTACTGGCATCTTTCATGTAGACGGCTCCTCTTTGTATAAGAGAGCATCGATCAATCCTTCATGATTGATTTTTATCTCGATTGCGCCTGTCTTCTCTATCTTCAATCTTGATTACCACCACCGCAACCTATCCTGATACGGATCTGGCTCTGATACCGATCCGACTCTGATACCAATTATTGATGATATCAACTTACCTTGATACCACTTATTATGGATATCTAGCTTTGACACCATCACCTCAGGATCCAATACTCTTTCATTAATAGCAGGAAGAAAGAAGAAATAAAACAAGAATACAATCAAGTACGTAAATTAGCCTAAAGGCTAGCTTCACAGGATATGCAAGCTATACTATGAAAGAGAAAATCAAGTATAAGAGAAGAATACTCAGTCTCAACTCACTGTATACAAACCTCTCTTAACTATAAGCTACCTTCATAAAAAGCTCTCTCAGAATCCCCAAGGAGACCCTCTCACAGGCCTACCAGTACCAAGATCCTCGACACCCTTAGATGCTTTCTGTGAAAGTTGCTGCATCATGCCTTACGGCTACTCATACAATTATTGCCTTGCTCTGCCTGACGCTCTGCTCTATCTCGATGCTTTGTTTGCGTATGCTCTACGAGCTGCACATGCTCGACGCTCTACTGAGCTCCTTTCGATGGCTGCCAGAGTCTCTCTATGCTTCTTCATGCTCCACAGCATCTCAGGCCTTTAAATAGACTAAAAATTTTTACATCAGCTGCCACGGGAGTCCTAACATGATTTTATCTCCTAATATGAGTCCAACAAGACTCTAACCTTATTCACAGTCTTCAGATCATGACCGCAGCCCTCCATGGCTATTGGATCGTGTGGATTCATGTGCAACTCTCGTAGACCCCTTGGATTAATCATAATTCGAGTCCAAATGGAAAATCCCGTCATGTTCTGTTCACCTCCATCAAGCCGGCTCTGTCAGAGATTGAGCTGGCTTGACTACATCTTGCCTGAACATCTATTTTCTATCTACCTAAGAGAGCCAGCTCGGCTGCGATTCGAGCCGGCTTGATCTCAGCCCGAGTTGGTTTGATCCATATCTGAACCAGTCTGACTGTTGTGTTGATACTGATTCTCCTTTGCTATGGATCGAATTCGAGGTGTCAAATCTTAACAGGCTTATTATAGAGTTCAATAGGATTTCTTGTTTCAGGTGTTGATATAGATGGATTTTTATGACAATTTTATCAAGTGGATCAAGGCTTGTGTTGTAAGACCTCAACTTGCTTTGCTAGTTAATAGATGTCCCACCAATTGGTTTATTTTGTCAAGAGATCTGCGACCAAGCTGTCCACTCTCTCCTTTGCTATGAGGTTTTCTCTGTAATCATCCAATATGCAGTACAGAACCATATATTGAAAGCTTTCAAACCTTGAGGTGGGCCCTCAGTTTCTTTTTTTTTTCTTTTTTTTGTGGTAGATGACTGTATTTTAATTGCTAGAGCCACGGTTACAGATGCTGTTTGTTTAAGTACTATAATTGATACCTATTGTTCACTTTTGGGGCTAGCAAATACCATACAAAGTCTAATATCACTTTCGGTCCTCTTCCTACTCCAACTACAAAACAATTAATCCATAGTATGTTGAAAATTACAGAGAAAGGAGGAACTTGGAATTATCTTGGTGTACCAATCTCGGGCAGATCTATAAGAGCAATGGGCTTCAAGTTTGTGTTGGATAAGGTCTGCTGTAAGATGGCAGATTGGAAGTGGAAGACATTAATTCTAGTAGGTAGATGTACTCTTATAAATTCGGTTCTTGCTTCTATACCTATTCATTTTTTTGTTACGTGCATGGGTTGGCAAGGATTCTTAGAAAGCTAGAAAAGGAGTTTTAGACGTTCTTGTAGGACCATGATGCGGACACTAAGAGGTTGCATCTGGTTTCATGGGATTCTGTTTGTAAAGCATGATACTTATGAGGGCTTGGGTTCTATACTAAGAGGTTGCAACCAAAGTCCCTATAGGCTCAGATTGTTAGTGCCAAATATTATTTTCCGAGTAGTTGGATTAACTATAAAAACCCATGCAACTGTTCAACTATTTGGAGTGAAATTTGTTCGTGGTCCCAAGGTGAGCTACCAGTTTCAGTGGGTGATAGGGTTAGGGAGATCAATAAATGTTATGAATGATCCATGGATTTCCTTGATTCCTTATAAGATTCTGGGCCCTTTATATTAATATGGAGAATATAAGGGATGGTATGAGGGGTAGTGGATTTCATTGCTATCAATAGAGGGTGGGATGTAGAAAGGTTGACTCAATCTTTTTCAGCTGATAAGATAACGAGCTTGCCTATTGCTCAAGAACCCTATTCAGATCAGCTGATGTGGGGGGCATACAAAGAAGAAGCAACTCTTAGGGATTTGGGGCCATTTGATCAAAGGTTCACAGCACTCACAATCAGATGTTGATTTCAACTAGATCTGGAAGTTGAAAATACCCGATAGAGTTCAAATTTTTTGGTGGAAATTAGGGTGGGATAATCTTCCTGGTAAAGCCATGCTGGTGAGCAAAGGTATTATTCTTGCCATAGAAACTATTGTGATCTTTGCTTAATAGAGGAGGATGGCAACCATATAGTCTTTGATCGTTCCTCTGTGAAAAAGAGCTAGCAGCAATGTGACCATTGTGGGTGGCTCGCAATGTCCCTTGATTGTTGTGGGTAGCTCGCAATGAATGGCTCTTCGGACGAGTGCTACCAATTTAGGCAGCAAAGAAAGATCTTTCATTTTATATATCTCCTCCTTTTGCTTATCGAATCAAGCACCTTCACAAGCTCCATTGAGGAACTGGGTTAGTGATCCACAGAGGTTTCTTTCTCATTCAAATTCTAAAAAGGTTTCTTAGCTGACCCCACCCTTAGGAATGGTGAAGATCAATTTTGATGCAGCAGTAACCAAATATAAGGCAGTTGCAAGATTTGTAATTCGAGATCATGAAGGCAGTGTTTATGAGCTGGTGGTAGGAAGCTTCTATTATCCTCTATCCCTTATATTGAGTTAATGTCTGCTTGAAGGGGGTCTTTAATTGTCATTAATGAAATTCAAGCTCAAAACATTTGGCTAGAAGGAGATTCAATTATGGTGATAAGATGGACGTCCAAACATGAAAATTCATGTAACACGAGACTTACCCATCCTTGAGGATATTCTGTTGTGGAAAGAAACTAAAAGAATTAGTCATGTTTCTCATGTATTATGTGAAGTCAATCAGGCAGGTAGCTGATTACATGGCTAATTGTGCTCTTGAAGATGATGTGGATTGGGTATAGGGGGCATAAATGATTCAACTTTTGCAGAGATTGTGCTGGTTGATAGTAGGACTGAAATCAGATCGGATATGGATTGGATATTAGCATATTCATATCTGTATTTATTTTATATATGATGAATATAAATATGGATATCGATATTATTTGGATGCAAAAATTTATATTAATATTTATTTTAAATGGATATGGATACAATTTAGATATTAAAAGTATGGATATAATTATAGATATAAGTTGAATAATTAAATTTTATGACTACAGAATCAATTATATTACTAAATAGATGATAAATCAAGTTAATAACATGTTTATATGATTATATATATATTATTTTTAAAATTAATAAATATTATATAAAATTATATAGGATTATAGGTACATTCGAATATTCGGATATGGATCAAATAGTTGTTCATTCATATCCATAATATTTTTTTAATGAATATGAATGCGGATTCAGATATGAGTCAAATTCTCAAATTTTTGTCCATATTTGGATTTATTCGAATACAAAAATAAATTTGGATGGATATTATTCATACCACTTTCACCCCTAGCTGATAGTGGGGTGGTATTTCTCAGAAAGAAGTCAAAAGGATGAATCCAAAGTAGGAGTTATATTGATGTTTGGTGAAGCTCAAATGTTTGCACACCTGTGCTATGCTATGTGAGCCAAGGGATTAAAATTCATTTCGTTGTGGTGCTGTAGTTGGAGGTATGTGCTGAAACCAAAAGTTTTGGTATTGCAGAAGCAATCTTTAGGGATAATGCTGGTATATAGGATTAGTTACAGCTATAACATAATGCTGGTAGATGAGGAGGATAGGTGGGGTTTACACGAACAAGTTCTGGTGAAACTAAGGAGAACAGGGGTGCCAACTATTATTTTGCTAAACTTAACATTGGGCCCTACAATTCGGTTGGTTTTTTAGGAGAAAAGGATTAATAATTTTTGTTGGTGCAGAATTTGGTTGATGCCGAATCGAACTAAAGTCAAGAAAGATGAGGTCATCGTCGATGACCTATAAAATAAAGTTCCATCTGAAGTCGGTGGTGGTGGCTCAGGCAGGATCCTCTGATGATCAAGTCAGCTCTTCTGGCCAACAGAAATAGAGTACTCAGGCAAGAATTCAGCAGAGTTTCGAAAAAAAAGAGAGCTTAGAAAAAACGTATTTGGAGGGTCTCTTTTTATAGATGGAGCTTGGAGCTGATAGTAACAGTCGTAGCTGTCTGATAGCTGACCTCTCGAGGCCGCATGAGAGGGATGCCGCCTGCAGTAGATTGATAATGACAGTCATAGCTGTCCGATAGCTGGCCGCTCAAGACCACATGAGAAGGGATGCCACTTATAGTAGACTGATAGCGACAGCCATAGCTGTCCGGTACTGAGCCGCTAGGAGCCACGTGGGATTTGGTACGAAGAGGGAGAGGCATCATCAGACTGATAGTGATCATTTATTGAGATTCAATAATCAAAGTTCGGAGAAAGCATGCATTGATCAGCAGGCGTTCGGCTTCTGTAGAAATTCGACTCCTAAAGGAGTCCGACTGAGGAAGAAGTTCGGAAGAAGTTCGGCTCCTGTAGGCATTCATCTGAAGGAAAGATTCGGAATGAGTTTAGCTCCTGAAGGAGTCCGACTGAGGAAGAGATCCAGAAGAAGTTCGACTCCTGTAGAAACTTAACTGAAGGAGGAGTTTGGAAGAAGTTCCACTCCTGTAGAAATTCGTCTGAAGGAGTTCGATTCCTGAAGGAATTCGATTGAAGGAGGGATCCAGAAGGAGTTTGGTTCCTATAAAAACTTGACTGAAGGAGGAGTCCGAAAGAAGTTCGACTTCTATAAAAATTCGACTGAAGGAGGAGTCCAGAGGAAGTTCGGCTCTTGGAAGAATCCGACTGAAGGAGCGATCTGAAATGAGTTCGACTTCTGTAGGCATCCGACTGAAGGAGAAGTCCGGAGGAAGTTTGACTCCTGAAGGAATCCAACTTAAGGAGGGATCCAGAAGGAGTTCGACTCCTATAGAAACTTGATTGAAGGAGGAGTCTAGAAGGAGTTCGGCTTCTTTAGAAATTCGATTGAGAAAGAAGTCTAGAAGGAGTTCGGCTCCTGTAGGCATCTGTCTGAAGGAGAGATCCAAAAGAAGTTTGGCTCCTATAGAAATCCAACTGAGGAAGAAGTCCGGAAGGAGTTTGGCTCCTGTAGGCATCCATTTGAAGGAGAGATTCGAAAGAAATTCGACTCCCGAAGGAGTCCGACTATGGAAGAAGTTCTGAAAGAGTTCGACCGTTGGAGGAGTTCGACTGGGGCTCGACCGCTGAGGAGTTTGGCTAAGATTTGGCCGTTGGAGGAGTTCGATTGGGTTCGGCCACTAGAGGAAGAATTATCGATTGAAGCTCTTTTGTGATTACTGATTGCATTAGGCTAAGCATCAGACTGGACTTCGATGGGAGCGAAATTTATTTCTAATAATAGTCCCCCCACTTTCGAGTTTGAAATTCAAAGGAAGGGAGTATAAAAAGGTGATTGCCGAAGTCCTTTTTTGGACTCTACACTATTGAGGTTGAAGCTCGGAGGAAGATCTTATCTCCAGCCGAGGTTGATGTTGAAGTTGAAGTTGAAACTTGGAGAAAATCTTATCTCCAGCCAAGGTTGAAGAAGATCTTATCTCTTATTGAAGGATTGGAGCTCGAAGAAGATCTTACCTCCAGCTGAGGTTAAAGGAGATCTTATTTCCTATTGATGTAGAAGCTCAGAGGAGATCTTATTTCGAGCTGAGATTGAGGAAGATCTTATCTCTTATTAACTTAGATGTTGAAGCTCGGAAGGAGATCTTATCTCTAGCCAAGGTTGAAAAGTTGAAGAAAAACTTATCTCCTATTGACGTAGACGTTAAAGCTCGAGAGAGATCTTATCTCCAGTCGAGGTTGAAGGAGATCTTATCTCCTGTTGATGTAGAAGCTCGAGGAGATCTTATCTCCAGCTAAGGTTGAAGAGATCTTATCTCCTGTTGACGTAGACGTTGGAGCTCGGAGGAGATCTTATCTCCAGTTCGAGTTGAAGAAGATCTTATCTCCGATTGATGTAGACGGAGCTCGGGGGAGATCTTATCTCCAACCGAGGTTGAAGAAGATCTTATCTCTGATTGATGTAGACGTTGGAGCTCAGGGGAGATCTTTATCTCCAAACGAGGTTGAAGAAGATCTTATCTCCTGTTGACGTAGACGTTAGAGCTCAGGAGAGATCTTACCTCCAGTTGACGTAGACGTTGAGCTCGGAAGAGATCTTATCTCCAATCGAGGTTGAAGGAGATCTTATCTTCTATTGACGTATGTTGAGCTCGAAAAAGATCTTATCTTTAGCTGAGGTTGAAGGAGATCTCATCTCCGATTAAACGTAGACGTTGGAGCTCGGAAGAGATCTTATCTTTCAGTCAAGGTTGAAGGAGATTCTCATCTCCGATTGACGTAGACGTTGGGGCTCGAGGAAGATCTTATCTCCAGCTAAGGTTGAAGGAGATCTCATCTTATCTTCGGTTGACGTAGATGTTGGAGCTCGAAGAAGATCTTATCTCTAACCAAGATTGAAGGAGATCTCATCTCTAGTTGACGTAGACGTTGGAGCTCGAAGGAGATCTTATCTCCAGTTGAGGTTGAAGAAGATCTCATCTTCAGTTGACATAGACGTTGGAGTTCGGGGGAGATCTTATCTCCAGTCGAGGTTGAAAGAGATCTTATCTCCTATTGACGTAGATGTTGGAGCTAGAGGAAGATCTTATCTCCAGCTAAGATTGAAGGAGATCTTATCTCCGATTGACGTAGACGTTGAGCTCAGGTTGAAGGAGACGTTGGAGCTCAGAGAATCTCATGTTCAACTAAAGGTTGAAGGAGATCTTATCTCCGATTGACATGATTTGGAGCTCGGAGGAGATCTTTCTTCACCGAGGTTGAAGGAGATCTTATCTCCTATTGGTAGACGTTGAAGCTTGGGGGAGATCTTATCTCCAGTCAAGATTGAAGAGAATCTCATCTTCGTTGACGTAGATGTTAGAGCTCGGGTTGAAGGAGATGTTGGAGCTCGGGGGAATTTTATCTTCCCGAGGATTGAAGGAGATTTATCTTTGGTTGACGTAGATGTTGGAGCTCCGGGGAAGATCTTATCTCAGCCGGTTGAAGGAGATCTGATCTTTGGTTGAGTAGATTTGGAGCTCGAGGAGATTTTTATCTCTAGATAAGGTTGAAAGAGATCTGATCTCTTGTTGACGTAGACGTTGGAGCTCGGGAGAGATCTTATCTCTAACCGAGGTTGAAGAAGATCTCATCTTTAATTGATGTAGACGTTGGAGCTCGAGGGAGATCTTATCTCCAGCCGAGGTTGAAGGAGATCTCATCTCCGATTGACGTAGAGGTTGGAGCTCGAGAGAGATCTTGTCTCTAACCAAGGTTGAAAAAGATCTTATCTTTGATTGATGTAGACGTTGAAGCTCGAGGAAGATTTATCTCTAGTCGAGGTTGAAGGAGATCTTATCTCCTATTGACGTAGATATTGGACTCGGAGAAGATCTTATCTTCAGTCGAGGTTGAAGGAGATCTTATCTCCTATTATTGTCAGGCACAGTGGGGCTATTGTCAGAGCCTCTCCTCTCATTCTGTCTAAAATGAACGATGCTTTCCGACTTTGCTCATGTTAGGACGAGGTTCTCCTCCTGTTCTAACGACCATAGGGGCACATAAGGGCCATTGTCAGAACTTTTCCCTCCATCTCGTCTAAAATGAACGAGGCCTTCGACTTTGCTTACGTAGGAACGAGAATCTTCTCCTATTTCTAATGGATTGTGGGGCACATAAGGACCATTGTCAGAGCTCTCCCTCCCATCTCGTCTAAAAGAATGGGCCTTCGATTTGCCTCACGTTAGGATGAGTCTCCTCCTATTTCTACGAACTTGGGGGCACATAAGGGCATCTGTCCTCCTCATCTCGTTAAAATGAATGACCTCGATTTGCTCATAGGATGAGGTTCTCCTCCTATTTAACGAGCCACATAAGGGCCATTATCAGGGTCCCCCCATCTCATCTAAAATGAATGAGTTCACTTTACCCGTTGTTAGGGCCTCTCCCTCCATCTCATCTAAAATGACGAGATCTTCGACTTTGCTCATGTTAGGGATGAGTTTCCCTTCTATTTTTCTAACGAACTGTGGGGGCACATAAGGGCCGTTTTCAGGACCTTTTCCTTCATCTCATCTAAAATGAATGAGCCTTCGACTTTGCTTGCGTTAGGATGAGATTCTCCTCCTATTTTTAATGGGCTGTGGGGGCATATAAAGGCCATTGTCAGGACCTCTCTCCCCATCTCGTCTAAAATGAATGAGGCCTTCGACTTTTTTTGCATTAGGACAAGGTTCTTCTCCTATTTTTAACGGACTGTGGGAGCACATAAGGGCCATTGTCAGGGCCTCTCCCCTCATCTCGTTTAAAATGAATGAGACCTTTGATTTGCTCATGTTAGAATGAGGTTCTCCTCCTATTCCTAACATGGCCACTATTGATTGCTTCTTTCCTGTCATCACATAATTTTTACACCAAAAAATAATAATATTAAAATGAAGGAGTTTTATTGAAGAAAAATTATCGATAGTATATCCTCAAATTTTTTGAATTCAAAGATTGTGGGAGCATTCTTCCTCCGAGCTCCTTCAAATGATAAGTTTCAGGTTGGACGACCTTCTCTATTTCATATGGGCCTTCCCAATTTGAGATAAACTTTCTCTGGCTCTGGGACTGAGAGATGGTGGCTCATCGAAGTATTAAGCCCTCCTCCAGAGATAGCATTGATGATGCTGGGAGATGGTCGATCTTCTTGTTGTTCCTCCCTCATTGATGGTTTTAGCTGCGGTAGCATCCTTGACTGATCTTTTTTTGCTTTAGATTGGCATCTGTAGAGCATTGAGGGGGCGTAGTTGTGAAACCTTCTGGAGGAACTTCTTCACGCCCTTCCGTTAGGACTTTTTTGATGACGAGCTCGAAGAGGAGTTTGGGCTCACTCGCGCTTGAGGGAGGAGTTAGGGCTCGCTCGCACTCGGAGGAAGTTTGGGAGCACGGTCGAACTTCACTTGGTCTTCTACTAACGATGCTGAAGAACTTCATTCGGCCCTTCCTGATAATCAATATGAAATTCGAACCTCGATGTGGACGTCGGCTGCTAATAAAGTGAGCCACAAACTGATGGCTCATCAGGTCAAAGAAAAAGATCGTATCTGATTTCAACATCGAGTACCAATTTCTTGCTGCTTTCTTTAAGGTAGATGGAAAAGCTCGACATAATATGACGTCTGGTGTGCCATGAAGCAGCATCATGGTCCAAAAGGCCTCCAAGTGATCAATCGAATCAGAGGTTCCATCTTAGCTTTCAAGCTAGGAAAAGTTTGAAGTTCAGCGGAATGAACTGTTGCATAATTCGAGGAGAGAAAGAAGGATCGATGCGGACGTCGTCATGGTGAGTCAGGATGACGTGGTCGAGCTTCTCAATCCGTTGATCCATCCTCCATAGTTTTTGATCGAGGACGTCATCTCGATTGCAGACTTTAGAAGGCTTTCGACTGTAGATGGGAAAGATTTCTTTCGAAGAAGAATCACGATCCAAACAAGGATCCTCTGCTCTCTATTTTTTTCTTTCCAAGGGCGATGGGTATGCTAGCCTAAGTGTTCTTCCTAGGGGTCAATTTTTGATATCCTGATGGTGAATTTTCTGGTGGAATCACTGTCGGAGGCTGTCGCATGGCCTGCACCATCTCGGTGATGTCCTGAACTCGCTGTATCAGCTGGTTGAACTTTTTCAGATCTACCATGGCCGTCGGTGGAGGAGGAGGTTGAAGTGTCAGTGCTAGAGCTGAAACGGGCGGATATAACGACAGAAGCGGTAGATCTCCTGGTAGTCTCCTTCTTTGGAGGCATTTCTTAGGATTGAGGAAGAGGATGGAGATGAATCTTAAAGAAGAAGATCGACAGGGTTGATTGAGTATTTTTTTAAGAATAAGGATACCTCAGAAATAGAGGGCCCTTTCTCTAGTGCCAATTCTATTAGTGCAGAATCTGGTTGATGCCAAATTAAGCTAGAGTCGAGGAAGATGAGGTCGCTGTCGGTGACCTACAAAATAAAATTTCATTCGGACTCGGTGGTGGTGGCTCCGGTAGGATCCTCTGACGATCAAGTCAGCTCTTTTGGCCAACAAAAATGGAGTACTCAGGCAAGAATTTAGCAGAATTTTAGAAAGAAGAAGAGAGCTTAGAAAAAATATATCTGAAGAATTTCTTTTATAGACGAAGCTTGGAGCTGATAGTGACAGCCATAGCTGTCTGATAGCTGACCGCTCGGAGCCGCATGAGAGAGATGCCGCCTGCAATAGACTGACAGTGACAGTCATAGTCATCCGATAGTTGGTCGCTCAGGGCCGCATGAGAGGGGGCGCCACCTGTAGCAGACTGATGGTGACAACCATAGCTATCTGGTATTGAGCCGCTCGAAACCACATGGGGTTCGGTACGAAGAGAAAGAGGCATCATCAGACTAATAGTGATCGTTCGTTAAGATTCAATAATTAAAGTTCGGAGAAAGCAGGCATTGATCAGTAGGCGTTCGGCTCCTATAGAAATTCGACTGTAGGAGAGATCTGGAAGAAGTTTGGCTTCTTTAGGCATCCGACTGAAGAAGAGATTCGGAAGAAGTTTGACTCCTGAAGGAGTTTGACTGAGGAAGAAGTCCGAAAGAAGTTTGGCTCCTGTAGGCATTCGTTTGAAGGAAAGATTTGGAAGGAGTTCGGCTCTTGGAGGAGTCCGACTTAGAAAGAGATCCAAAAGAAGTTCGGCTCCTGTAGAAACTTGACTGAAGGAGGAGTCTGGAAGGAGTTCGGCTCCTATAGAAATCCGACTGAACGAGGAGTCCGAAGGAAGTTCGACTTTTGGAGGAATTCGATTGAAGAAGAAATTTGGAAGGAGTTTGGCTCCTGCAGACATCCGACTGAAGGAGGAGTCTAGAGGAAGTTCGACTTCTGGAAGAATCCGACTGAAGGAGGGATCCGAAAGGAGTTCAACTCCTGTAGAAACTTGACTAAAGAAGGAGTCTGAAAGGAGTTCGACTCCTATAGAAATTTGACTAAGAAAGAAGTCCGAGAGGAGTTCGGCTTCTATAGGCATCCGTCTGAAGGAGAGATCCAGAAAAAGTTTGGCTCCTGTAGAAATCCGATTGAGGAAGAAGTCCGAAAGAAGTTTGGCTCCTGTAGGCATCCGTCTGAAGGAGATATTCGAAAGGAGTTCGGCTCTTGGAGGAGTCTGATTAAGGAAGAAGTCCTGGAGGAGATCGACCGTTGGAGGAGTTCGACTGGAGCTCGGCCGCTGAGGAGTTTGGTTAAGGTTTGGCTGCTGGAAGAGTTCGGTTGGGTTCGGCCGCTGGAGGAGTTCGGTTGGGTTCGGCCGCTGGAGGAGTTCGGTTGGGGTTTGGCCATTAGAGGAAGAATTTTCAATTGAAGCTCTTCCATGATTACCGATTACATTAGGCTAAGCATCAAACTGGACTTCGATGGGAGCAAAATTTATCCCCAATAATTTTAATTTGCAGGATGAGTTATGGGAACCTTTGAAGCCCAGCCAAAGGTCAAGCATTCAAGGGACTGGAATCTCGATGTTTTTTCTTAAATATTATTTCTAACAGTGCTAGATGTAGTTTTCCTTCATCTGTTCTCGTAACCTCTGCTAGCTATGGGAGCTTCCCAGGCAATGATTTTATTCCTATGCAGTGGGGTGGGGTTGTTCTATACTTTTATTTTGCCCCACTGGATATCTATAACATGGATAGAAGTGTGCAAATAGTTTGATTAACTGTAATTCAAATCAAATCGTTAATTATTTTGATGTTTGATTCAATTTTTTTTCTAAAATTTTTGATTTTGATTTAAAATTAAATCAAATTTTTTTAATTGATTCGATCTTTGATTTTTAATTTAATAATTTTAATTAATAAAAAATCAAAATAACTGATTGATAATAAATATTATATTGATAGATTATAAAAAGCTTGAAATAATTTTATTGAATTAAATTTTTTAAAAATATTTTATTATTGATTTAAATTTAAATAATAATACTAAGTTCAAGTATAATTTTATAATTTAAATAATTAAAATATTAAAAAACTTAATAAATCTAAATTCAAATCAAAAGTGAGAAGTCTAAAGTCGAATTACAGAACCGAACTGAATCAAAATTATTTCGATTTGATTTATTTAATTTTAAATCATTTTGATTTAATTTTTAATTTTATAAAATATAAATTCAAAAGTTTAATTTTTTAAAATTTTAATTTAATTTGAATCTAAAAAATTGAATGCATATCCTAAATATGTGAGATGATGCTAATTTACTTAGATACAAGGAGAACTGTATGATAGGTGTAGATGTTCAGATTTTCAGAAACAAGGAAGAAGGGCAACAACATTAAGGTTTATGTTTCTTTTTATTGTTTGCTTGGTTTTTTACTTAAAAGAGGATAAAAAGTAATTACCATAGCTTTTGGTAATTTGTATATATTGCTTTCGATATCTTGTTGCGCACAAGCTTTCTTTCTATTTTTATTTAGATTAAAAAAAAAATTATTTAGTTTTTTTTTTTTTTTTTTTTTTTTTGTCTCTGTCGACAGCATTCTGGCGGTGTGAATTTGGGCCCACCTACTTTCTCCACCTCATCCATGTTCTGGAATCTGGACTTACCGTAAACAGAATATTTTATTTAATGATACCTTTCTTAACGTTCCCCTTATCTTCTTTTCATTTCTTTCCAAACTTCCGAATGTCCCACGTCAGATCAACTGGTCACGGATGATCTATGTGCTAAGCCTAACAGCTGATCCCCCGTTGATTGAGAATCATCACTGACGCAATTGGGCAAAACAGAAGAATCATTCGCGGTGCATTTTAGCTATGCAGTGCATTGCGGTCCTAACCTGCACCATAGCTTTGACGAATGCTCCTCACTTGGCCGGGAGAAACAACTGGATGGACCAGGTCCAAGTCGACTAGGGCACATCGCCCAGCCTATGCGCGGTGGATAACGCGCAATTGCGAATCGGTGAACTCGTTATCCACCGTGGAATTTGGCATGGTCTATTGGACCTGGTCTAACTAATAAATTGACCCTGGGGCCGGGGTGATCCGTGCATCCTGCCACCGTTTACCGGCCCCAACATGCGTTCCAATTCGCTTACCGCTCAAATCAATTTCTCGAAAATATCTTCCTTCCGGGCCTTCCGTGCTAAGAAATCAGACCAGCAATCCTTTATTATCACCGAAGGTTACCGTATCTCTACCGTCTTCAAAGTCGAGCCTTTTACGTCCGAATTCTGGCCTATTCTTCCCCACCCTATCGTTCCATTGGTCTGCGACAGCGGAACTTGGCCGGGAGGTAAAGCTCACCCCCCTTTCATTACCCACGGGAACCCTAATTTCGTGTTCAAATGATTCAATTTCTCGATCAGTTTTATCATTTAGAGGCATAACTTTTGCTAGATTCCTCTGCTTTTCCACATCTTTCTTGATTGAATTCTGGATAATTTCTTGGCAGCTTGGAGTTCAATAACTTTATTCAAAAGCGAAGTTTGTTTTTTCCTTCTTGGTTTCGATTGAGTATTGGGGTTTCATTGATTCCGTGAATATGATGTTCAGTATTACGTTAATAATTGGTACTGGGCTCTTTAGGACTTTGATTTGACAAGGAATTTTTGTGCTATCATATTTATCGGGCTGTTCTATGCATAAAATTTTGGATTGAGAAATTCTTTTATTTTGTTAGGTTTTTTTGTCAATTTGTTGGTTTAGTATTCAGATTTGATGTTCACCTCTCTTTCTTGATTGAGAATCAAGGTCTGAACTGATGAATTTCAGTACTTAAAGGATAGCATGAATAAAGTTGTTTCTATCTTTTTTTCCCTTTTTTTTAAATACCATCGAACACCTTTATTAATAAAAGCAAACATGTATTTAATTGGATTCTTTATGCAAAAATTGATCCTATCTTTATTCCTAGTGCTCTAAACTGCGACCTATGTGATTGGAGTCCCTCGTTACAACGTAGCCTCTCTCTCTCTCTCTCTCTCTCTCTCTCTCTCTCTGAGATATGAGGTTTATGTTGGTGGAAGCTCGTACACCTTATTTCTCTTTTATCAATATTCTTGATTTCATTTGAGGTAGGTGGTTCCTCTCCACTTGATTAATTCTAAATTAGACAACATGGTTTTGAGCTGTCTTTATTTGAGAAATGGGAAGAATTGTTGAAAACTTGGAATTTTCTTTCTAGTACCTTTTTGTGGTAATTAGAAATAGAAAACATGAAGCCGTCTTAAGGAGCTTTTCTTTCTTAGAAATCTTGGATGCAAGCTTCATATAATTTAATGGGAAATTACCTTCAAATAATGTCACCAAGGGATCTTATAGATATGATTTTTAGCATTGGAAATATACATAACCTAATCTAAGAGAAAGATGTTTAAACAATTTGTCTTAAGTCAATGCAACTTGAGAATTGGACTTTGATAAATATATCTCGAGCAGGGCCTTGTGTTACTTAAGGGTGAGTTCTCTCTTTGATAAATATATCTCCAGCAGGGCCTTGTGTTACTTATAGGTGAGTTCTCTCTTTCCTTCCGAGCATCCCATCAACCCTTTCCACCACCATGCTCTAAATAAAGGGCTTGCTTATGTTCCCCCATTTGAGGAGAAAGCAACAAGATCAAGATAGACTTCTGAAACTGACTTCCGCATTAGCCTTCTAAAACTGACATAAGTCTGAACCCAATGTCGAACCTTTTGCTCTTTTGGTCAAACTTTGACATGCACTGAATCAAGTACATGTCATATAGGTCCATGACACATGTATCACCTAGTCTTATTATTTGAAGATCTTATTGTGGAGTGTGAATGAGTTTTGTTGATCTAGGTGGATAAATTTAGAAAAAACAAGCAATATTTGGAAATTCATTTCACAAATTCCAAAGTTTTCCTGACCTCATTTGCTTGAGAACGTCATGAGTTTGAAGTTCCGAATAATTCAATGATGTTGAAGAATTCGGGAAAAAAATTGATAACTTTGAAAAAAACCTGGAAGAAGTTTGGCAAATTAACTCAATAAATAATATATGTAATATTAAATACATATTTATATAGAAATTAGATATTTTCAGTTTTTTCATGATCCATTCCCATTGAATGCACGCATAGAGTATCTTGAAAATATAAAAGAAGTTTAAAAAATAAGTAGAGGGGGAAGCTAGATAATTTATTAAGAGGAGAGAGATGAACATTGATTTGTGGTTATTTAATTGAGGAAATTAAAGGGTGCTTTTTTCTGTTCCCAGATCCTTCCCATATTGGCTCTCTCTGTAAATGAGCCTTTTATATGCATCCTTTATGTTTATCCATTTTTAATTACCTTTTCTCATTTCTTGGCACATGTCATTTCGGCCCCCTTGCTCTATCTCATGCCTCGCAATATGCTAGATCTTGTGATGTATTTGCTAGTGATCTGTGAATATTACAAAGTACTCACATCCCACTTTCAAAGCAGCGAAACAATGCAGAATAACTTGGACAGCTTCTATTCGACAAATAAATCATAAATTTTTGGAAAGAAATTTGCCAAACACTCTGACTACACTTGGGAGGAAGAAGTAGATTAATGTCAATTGGTGCCAGCTATTGTTTGCCCCCACACTTGGTACACATCTATGGGTACATTACTTGACCATGACCATTAAATTTAGGCAACATTCCTTATTTGAGTTCTGTAAATGGAAATTTTAGTTCCTCTTCATTCCAAGCTCTGTATGTGGCCACCTTTCTAATTTCAGTGCTTCTGATAGAAATATTAGTTCCTCTCTATTGGTGTAGAATTTGGTTGACGTCGGATCGAGCTGGAGTGGAGGAGGACGAGGTCGCCGTCGGTGACCTGCAAAATAAAGTTTCGTCCGGAGTTGGTGGTGATGGCTCCGGCAGGATCCTTCAACGATCAAGTCAGCTCTTCTGGCCAATAGAAATAGAGTGCTCAGGAATGAATTCGACAGAGTTTCGGTAAGGAGAAGAGAGCTTAGAAAAAACATATCTGGAGGGTTTCTTTTTATAGGCGGAGCTTGTAGCGGGTTGATGGTGATGGCCATACCGTCCGATCGCGGGCTGCTCGAGGCTGCATGGAGTTCGGTATGGAGAGAAAGGTGTCGTTAGGCTGATAGTGATAGCCATACTGTCGGATCGTGGGCCGCGTGGGGCTTGTTACGGAGAGAGAGGTGCTGCCAGACTGATGGCGATCGTTCGTCGAGATTTAATAGCTGTAGCTCGGAAAAAGCAGACGTTGGTCGGTGAAGAGTTTCGTCATACATTAATTCTAGTAGAGTTCGGACTCTTAAAGGGAATACGTCTGAAGGAGATCATCTGGGAGGAGTTCGGTCGAAGGCGATGTCCGGAAGGAGTTTGGCCTCTGAAGGGGTTCGATCGAAGGAAAAGTCCGAAAGGAGTTTGGCTCTTGGAGGAGTTCGGCTCCTAGAGGAGTCCGACTGAAGAAGAAGTTCGGCCGAAGAGGGATGTCTGGAAAGGAGTTCGGCCCCTGGAGGGGTTCGACCGAAGGAGAAGTTCGGAAGGAGTTCGGCTCCTATTGGAGTTCGATTGAAGGAGAGATCCGAAGGAAGTTAGGCTCCCGTAGGAGTCCGACTGAAGGAGAGAACCGGAGGGAGTTTGGCTCCTGTAGGAGTCCGTCTGAAGGAGAGAACCGGAGGGAGTTTGGCTCCTGTAGGAGTCCGTCTGAAGGAGGGGTTCGGAGGGAGTTCGGCTTCCGTAGGAGTCTGTCTGAAGGAGAGAATCGGAGGGAGTTCGGCTCTCGTAGGAGTCCGACTGAAGGAGAAAATCGGAGGGAGTTCGGCTCCCGTAGGAGTTCGTTTGAAGGAGGGGTTCGGCTCCCGTAGGAGGCCGACTGAAGGAGAAGTTCGGAGGAAGTTTGACTAAGGCTCATTCGCTGAAGCTCTTTCGTGACTATCGGTTGCATTAGACTGAGCATCAGGCTGGACTTCGGTGGGAGCGCGGTTTATCCCCAACAATAGTCCCCCCACTTTCGAGTTTGAAATTCGGAAAGGGAATACAAAAAGACGACTACCAATTTTTTGGGCTCCGCGCTCGTTAAGATTGACGCTCGGAGAAGATCTTATCTTCAGTCGAGGTTGGCGTCGAAGTTGAGGCTCGAGAGAGGTCTTGTCTCCAAGTCGAGGTCGAAGGAGATCTCATCTCCTGAAGTCGAGGTTGGCTCGGTCGCTTGAGAGAGATCTTATCTTTAGTCGAGGTTGACTCGGACGCTTGGGAGAGATCTTATCTTTGATCGAGATTGAAGCTCGGGGGAGATCTTATCTTCTGCAGTCGAGGTTGGCTCGGTCGCTCGGGAGAGATCTTATCTTTAGTCGAGATTGAAGCTCGGAGGAGATCTTATCTCCTGTAGTCGAGGTTGGCTCGGTCGCTCGGGAGAGATCTTATCTTTAGCCGAGGTTGACTCGATCGCTCGAGAGAGATCTTATCTCTGGCAAGATTGAAGCTCGGGGGAGATCTTATCTCCTGCAGTCGAGGTTGACTCGGACGCTCGGGAGAGACTTATCTCTAGCCGAGGTTGACTCGACGCTCGGAAGAGATCTTATCTCTAGTCGAGGTTAAAGCTCGAGGAGATCTTATCTCCTATAGTCGAGGTTAAAGCTCGGGGAGATCTTATCTTCAGCAGCCGAGGTTAAAGCTCGGAGAGATATTATCTCCTACAATCGAGGTTGACTCGAGCGCTCGGAGAGATCTTATCTCTGGCTGAGGTTGAAGCTCGGGGAAGATCTTTCTCCTGCAGTCGAGGTTGGTTCGGTCGCTCGGGAGAGATCTTATTTCCAGTCGAGCTGACTCGGGAAGAGATCTTATCTCTAGCCGAGGTTCCTGCAGCGAGATTGGCTCGGTTGCTCAGGAGAGATCTTATCTGACAGCTGAGGTTGAAGGTTGAGCTTGGGGGAGATCTTATCTCCAGCAGCCGAGGTTTGAAGGTAAACTTGGGGGATCTTATCTCCTGTAGCCGAGGTTGAAGGTTAAAGCTTGGGGAGATCTTATCATCAGCAGCCGAGGTTAGCTCAGAAGCTGAAGCTCGGGAAGATCTTATTTCCAGCAGTCGAGGTTAGAGCTAGAAAAAATCTCATCTCTTGCCGGGTTAAACTCGGAGAAATCTTATCTAAAGCAGCCGAGGTTGAGTCGGTCACTTGGAAGAGATCTATCTCCAACCGAGGTTAACTCGAGCGCTCAGGAGATTCTTATCTCTGTCGAGATTGAAGCTCGGAAGAGATTTATCCTGCAGCTGAGGTTGGCTCGATCGTCGGAAGAGGTCTTATCTCTAGCCGAGATTGACTTGGTCGCTCAGGAGAGATTTATTCTGACCGAGGTTGAAGCTCGAGGGAGATCTTATCTCCTGCAGTCGAGGTTGACTCGGGCGCTCGGAGAGATCTTATCTCTAGTCGAGGTGACTCGATTGCTCGGAAGAGATTTTTATTTTTCGCGAGGTTGACTCGGTCGCTCGAGAGAGAATCTTATCTCTAGCCGAGGTTGAAGCTCGGGGGAGATCTTATCTCCTGCAGCCGAGGTTGGCTCGGTCATTTGGGAGATCTTTATCTCTATCGAGATTGACTCGGACGCTCGGGAGAGATCTATCTCTGACGAGGTTGAAGCTTGCGGGAGATCTCATCTTTTGCAGTCGAGGTTGGTTCGTCGTCGCGATCTAGATCTTATCTCGAGGTTGAAGGTTGAGCTCGAGAGGATCTTATCTTAGTAGGTCGAGGTTGAAGGTTGGGCTCGGAGGAGATCTTATCTCTACAGCCGAGGTTTGAAGATAAAGCTCGGGGGAGATCTTATCTCCAGCAGTCGAGGTTGACTTGATCGCTCGGAAAGATCTTATCTCTAGCTGAGGTTGCCTTGGATGTTCGGAGGAGATCTTATCTACGGCAGCCGAGGTTGAAGTTGGGCTTAGGGGAGATCTTATCTCCAGCAGTCGAGGTTGACTTAGACGCTCGGAGGAGATCTTATCTCCGGCAGTCGAGGTCGAAGGTTTGAGCTCGGAGGAGATCTTATCTCTAGCAGCCGATTGAAGGAGATCTTATCTCCTGTTGGCGAAGATTTTGAAGCTCGAGAGAGTCTTATCTCTAGCCGAGATAGAAGGTTGAGCTCGGAGATCTTATCTCCAGCAGCCGAGGTCGAAGGTTGAGCTCGGGGGAGATCTTATCTCCAGCAGCCGAGATTGAAGGAGATCTTATCTCCTGTTGGCGAAGACTTTGAAGCTCGGGCATAATGGGGTCGTTGTCGGGGCCTTCAGCTTTGCTCGCATTAGGACAAGGTTCTCCTTCTGTTCCTAATGGGCTGTGGGGGCACATTAGGGCCGTTGTGAGGGCCTCTCCCCCCATCTTGTCTAAAATGAACGAGGCCTTCGTTTTTGCTCGCATTAGAACGAGGTTCTCCTCCTGTTCCTAATGGGTTGTAGGGGCATATAAGGGCCGTTGTGAGGGTCTCTTCCCCCATCTCGTCTAAAATAAACGAGGTCTTCGACTTTGCTCGCGTTAGGACGAGATTCTTCTCCTGTTCCTAATGGGCTGTGGGGGCACATAAGGGCCGTTGTCAGGGTCTCTCCTCCTATCTCGTCTAAAATGAACGAGGTCTTCGACTTTGCTCATATTAGGACGAGGTTCTCCTCCTGTTCCTAACATGGCCACTATTGATTGCTTCTTTCCTATCGTCAGGTAGTTTTTGCACCGAGAAATAATAATGTTTGAAATGAAGGAGTTTTATTGAAGAAAAATTACTGGCAGTAAATTCTCGGGTTCTCCGAGTCTCAAGGTCGTGAGAGCGTTGTTCCTTTGAGCTTCTTCAGGCGGTAAGTCCTGGACCGGACAATCTCCTCTATTTTATGCTGGCCTTCTCAATTTGGGGGATGACGGCTGGGAGATGATGGCTCGTCGAAGTACCAAGCCCCTTTCAGAGGTAGCGTTGATGATGCCGGAAGGCGGCCGACCTCTTTGTTATTTCTCCCTCATTGATGGTTCTAACTACGGTAGTGCCATTGGTTTGCTTCAGGCCGGCGTATATGGAACATTGAGGGGGGCGTAGTTGAGAAACCTTCTAGGGGGAGGACTTCATGTCCTTTTGTCGGGGCTTCCTTGACGACGAGCTCGAGGGGGAGTTCGGCCTCACTTGCACTCGGGGGAGCTCGTGAGCGTGGCCGAGCTTCATTTAGCCCTCCTGTGAAACCTCGTAGGGGAGAACTTCATGCTCTTTTGTCAGGACTTCCTTGACGACGAGCTCGAGGGGAGTTCGGCCTCGCTTGCGATCGGGGAGAGCTCGTGAGCGCGGTCGAACTTCATTTCGTCCTCCTGTGAAATCTCCTGGGGGGAGAACTTCTGCTTTCTGTTTCTCCTTCCTAAAGGCGATAGATATGCTAGGTCAAATGCTCTTCCTTGAGATTGGTTTCCGACATTCTGATGGCAGATTTTCTGGTGGAGTCACCGTCGGGGGTTGCCGCATAGCCTGCACCATCTCGATGAGGCCCTGAACCCACTGCATCAGCAGGTTGAACTGCCTCGGATCTACCATGGCCACCGGTGGAGGTGGAGGTTAAAGTGCTGGTGATGGAGCAAAAGTGGATGGATCCGGCTTAGATCTGACGGCAAACACAGTAGATCTCCGGATGGTCGCCTTCTTTTGAGGCATTTCTTGGGATTGAGGAATAGGACGGAGATGAACCTTAGAGAAGGAGGTCGGCAGGATCGGCTGAGCATTCCTTTAAGAACAAGGGTACCTCAGAGATAGAGGCCCTTCCTCTAGCGCCAATTCTGTTGGTGCAGAATCTGGTCGACGCCGGATCGAGCTGGAGTTGAGGGAGACGAGATCGCCGTCGATGACCTGCAAAACAAAGTCCCGTCCGGAGTCGATGGTGGTGGCTCCGACAGGATCCTCCGACGCTCAAGTCAGCTCTTCTGGTCAACAGAAATGGAGTGCTCAGGAATGAGTTCGGTAGAGTTTCGGGAAGGAGAAGAGAGCTTAGAGAAAACATATCTGAATGGTCCCTTTTTGTAGGCGGAGCTTGTAGCAGGTTGATGGTGATGGCCATACCATCCGATCGTGGGCCGCTCGGGGCCGCATGGAGTTCGGTATGGAGAGGAAGGTGTCGTTAGGCTGATAGTAACAGCCATCCTGTCGGGTCGTGGGCCGCGTGAGGCTTGTTACGGAGAGAGAGGTGCTGCCAGTCTGATGGTGACCGTTCGTCGAGATTTAATAGCCGTAGCTCGGAGGAAGCAGGTGTTGGTTGGTGAAGAGTTTCGTCATACATTAATTCTAGTGGAGTTCAGACTCTTAAAGGGAATACGTCTGAAGGGGATCATTCGGGAGGAGTTCGGCCGAAGGGGATGTCCGGAAGAAGTTTTGGCCTGGAGGGTTCGGCCGAAGGAGGAGTGGAAGGGAGGAGTCCTGTTTCGGAGAAGTTCGGAAGGGTTCGGCTCCTGTAGGAGTCCGACTGAAGGAGAGATTCGGAGGAGTTCGGCTTCCGTAGGAGTCTGACTGAAGGAGAGAATCGGAGGGAGTTTGGCTTCCATAGGAGTCCGTCTGAAGAAGGGGTTCGGAGAGAGTTCGGCTCCCGTAGGAGGCCGACTGAAGGAGAAGTTCGGAGGGAGTTCGACTAAGGCTTGTCCGCTGAAGCTCTTCCATGACTACCGGTTGCATTAAACTGAGCATCAGGCTGGACTTCGATGGTAGCAGGGTTTATCTCCAACACTCTTCATGCCAAATTGTCTGTATTTATAGGTTTGGCTTTGCTTAATATACCCATTTTTATTTTTTTTCCTTTTTTTCAAAAACAAAGATTCCTAATATTCCCATGTTTACATCTTTGTCTCTTTGTTCTTGTCTCATCAACACATTCCGAATACTAACAATGGCTAGTTTTAGCAACATGTCAACCTTCTTTATCACTTTACTATTGAGATTCTAAGCCTTACCATCATATGGAAACCTTGAAAGATTCTAAAGCACTTTTGTCCTTTAGCCACAAGCGTGTATCCTACGTACATATAAACCATTGTCACCCTGGAGATTTTTTTCATCTTTATTCATAGATTCTGTTTTTTTGGGGTTTAGGGGTTGCATTTTTTTTTCTTAGCAAACTAAAATCACCTGGCTGAATGCTGATGCTTCCCATGATAACATATTTGCTTAGTGCCTAGCTTGTGTTTTTGTTGTCACAGTTGCTAGTGTTACAACTTGCACCGACATCAATATGCATGTCAGTTGCCTACTTATGATATGATATGATATGCCATTACATTAACTCTGTTTGATGATATGATATGCCATTACATTACCTATGTCTTATTGGAATAATGCAAGATCTTGTTGTTAGCATGCTTGCTTTAGCTTTCTTAGTTTGAATTTCTAATATGCTTGGAAATCTTGTGCGGTTGGAAAATCTGTAAATACTTCTTAAAATGCCACTGTTTTTTTTTTTTTCCAATGGCTAGTGCATATCTATTAATGAAAAACCAGTACCAAGATATTGTGAGGCTGTTATAGTATTTCTATTAATTTACATGCGATGCTTCACCCTATAAGCCTGAATCCATCTATGTGGGTCAGCTTTTGTGTGGTCTCTGAAACTGTTAGTGGACAACTATCAATCTAGTACCTAATTTATTTTGCAAGGCAACTATTTTCTCGAGAGGGATTGTCATGAATCCTGAAAGGCCAATTTGAGTGAAGGAAATTTACCTTATTGTGTATGTAGTTTAAGCTTGTGAAACTGGGAAGCAGTAGCCGTTGGTGGTAATGTGGAAGTGAGAAGGTAACTCTGTAATATATGAACCAATCCATTATTTGCATATGAAGAATGTGGAAACATCACTTCTTCATGTCAAGTGATATACTCCCGAATCTAGTCATCCTGTAGATGCCTTGGGAGGCTTCTCTTTGATGAAAGGGCCTCGATTCTTTTTCTCTAAGAGAGAAAAGTTTGATGAAAGCAATGCATTCTTGAGTTCTGTGCAAGAGGCAGACACATGTTATTCTTGGGGTTGTTGTAGTTAAATCCCTTAGTTTATAAAGCAACAAATGGAAGTGTATTAGTAACCGGCTTACTTGTCATATTTCATGATACTACATTCTCTTTCTATGCTCTAGTTACCTCAAGTTCATCATGGGAGAACCAAACTGATTCTTTTTAGTAAACTGCAACTTCAAACTATGAAAATGTTATGACCACTTCATTTCTTTTATGATCTTGCATTTATTTAAGAAGTTGACTCAGACAGCTAATACAGGCATGCAAGCTACTACACTCTTTCAAAATACTACAGCATATCTTACTGCAATACTTTGAATCAAGTCAAGGCAAGACTCCAAAAGCACTCTACATTCTTGACCCTTGCCAAATTGGTGAACCAATCCATGGCACCATTTACTTTGTTTTTAATACAAGTGTTCATGTATCTCCAAGCATGTAAAGTAGGGTGTGGTCTGTCTGGTCAATGAAGCTATAGCCCATGGCTGTGTGTCAAACTATTCAACCCAGATTTTTCATGACCTTTTTGTTTGACCACAAAAGATTTTGAATACACGAATTTCCTATTTTCACATATCAAAAGTCCAAGATGATTTTACCATCACAAATCTATACATATGACTTGCACTCCATCTAGCTCCTTTTATTATTATTATTATTATTAGTTCATTCTAACCAATTTGATGATTCCATTAAGTGGATGCTGCCACATATCAGCTACATGCTTTTCCTCTCCCTCTCTCTCTCAACTGACCATCACTTACCCTGTTATGTTTTGTTACTTCTCTAGCAGATTTCCAAGATATATTCCTGCTTGCTTTCATAAATATGAAAACATTTTCATCCTTAGTCCTTGTATGTTCCAGCAGTTATGAACATTGCATATAGCCTACTTTCAAATGATAAATATCATTCTCTCATTCTTGCTGTAAGATATTGCAAATTGTTCACATTGTTTCACAGGTTTTAACTCTTAAGTGTTCATAAATTTAGGTGATATGGTTCCATCTTATGATCACATACCTTGTATATTGAATGCCTTTTATTTTGTAACAGAGGTTAGATTGTTCGTTGGGTTATCTTTATCAAAAATGGTTTTCAGATCATGCATTGATTAAATGCATATATTAGTTTTTTGGTACTCATGCTATAACAATATGTACAATGTACAACTGAATCTCATCTTTTTGTAAAATATAGTCAGTCTAACTAAATTCTTTTCCTTCATGGTATTTTGTTAGGACAAAAACCGATATTGACTGCACACCATAGAGTATATTATATCCAGTTCTTCTTGTGCATTATGGAACAACAAAACGTACATGATATCCTGGTCATTTGGAGGGGCAGGGAACTTAAGGTGGAGGTTAACCGACAGTCTCAGGTCAGAGAGCTTGGACAGAAGCTACAAATGTTGACTAATGTCAAACCAGATACTATGAGGCTTCTCGTTCCACAATCCACCAACAAAAGTTCAAAATTGATTACTCCATTTTCTGATGCTGACTCAAGCTTAAGCTTGCAAGAAGCTTCTATTCTTGTGGTAAGAATCACACTTCACCCACACCATACAGTTCATATTTTAATTTATTGTTCCATGCAAGAGGCTGCTGACATCTAAATTTTGTTCCATGCCTTATTGTTATTGTTAGCTAACATGTTGCTAAAAAGGAGTTTATCTATGTTTTCAAGTTTAGCCGTCTTTTCCAGACCTGAAGTCGATGTTGTATATTTTATTGTTCAAGAAAGCTCTATGAGGCCCTTGGAAGATTGGGATAGGTAACCTTCGCTTGAGTTCTATGCATGTAATTTGTAAGCTGCCCTATCATCATGCTTGTGTGTGGTACTTTATCTATTAGATCATGGGGAACCCTTTTTTCCCCCCTTGGTACCCTCCCACATACCCTGAGCTAGTGTCAGCAGAACTGCCCCAAACCACTTGGTTTAGGGTGTATCAAGCTATATCGTTGGTGAACTGAGATGCGCTTCTGGTCTTCAAATCAAGAAACCAGCAAAGGAGGGGGAGGGGGAGAGAAGGAAAGAGAGGAAATTAAGATAGAGGGGGAGGGTGGGAGAGGGAGAGGGAGGGTGCGGACGGCCAACAGAGGCTGGGGAGGGGTGTGGAGAGGCAGAGGAGGGGCTTCACTCTTTGATTCCCTTGTTTTTAGGAGTCTTGGAGGGGGGCCTTTTTCATTTTAAAGAATTTAAGTGAAGTTGGCAACCTCCTTACCTCTTCACTTAATTTTTTCTAAAATAAAAAAAAAAAGATGGTTGCTGACTTCACTTAAAATCTTCAAAATAAAAAAAGGGGTCTTCCGTCATCTGGGACCCCTAATCCGACTAAAACAGGAGAACTGGAGGATAGAGCCCCTCCTCCATCCCTCTCCGGCCGCCCCATGCATCCCATACCTGTACCATCTCTCCTGATCGAGGTTTGCCGTACCACTCCATATCATACCGGTACCATATTGGTACAGTGTTTCGTATCTTACCGATACTACTTTACCATGCCGAATCATGTATCGATATTATAATAGGATGTACTGGTATGTGGTCTAGTGTTGAGATGGCAAATCTTGTCCTCAGCTCTTTGCCACCTCCCTCTCTCTCCCTTCCTCCCCATCTCTCCCTTTTCCTCTCTCTTGTTCTCCCTCTCCTCCACCCTCTCTGCTGTGTTGGACTGCACTTTGCAAGCCTTCTCCCTCGCTCTCCCTCTCTCTCTTTTTCTTTCTCCTATTTTTCCTCTCCCCCGCCCTCTCTACTATGGCCCCAGTACCAACACATTGATCCTTGCTCTGTGCTTTATGAAAAATGGTACACATGAGAAGAAACATGAAGTTATCTAGGAAATGAATGTGTGTAGTTGATGATGGATGTATTCAGTTTGAGGTTCTAGAAGCAACTAATACATGAATACTGATCATTGGTCAATTTGTTCAACTTGTTCCACTGCTGTGCCAGAATGAAACCCTCAGACTTTGGTATGTACTTTGTATGTAGATTTGGTCCTTTTCTTCACTCTTCAGTCATAGTATTAGTGATTTACTGTGGTATATAGAATTTAAACAATCTTGTTTGGTCAAACAAGCTTGAATATTAAATTGATTGGTATATTGGTTGCATGCTATGAATAAAAAAATTGTGCATATATGTGTGTGCGTGCGCGCACGCGTGTGCATGTGTGTGGGTGCTGAAATTAGTTGTGATTAAAATTTATTGTTTGCTGATTCATGTAACCATGTTCAACCATGTCTGCCTGCTGCTGCTTGTTGAAAAGTGCAATATGCTTGCTTGTTTTTCTTGTGCAGGGAAAGTCCATTAGAATGATGGGTGTTTTTGATGATGAAATTGAGGAGGTTTCACAAAATGGTAAGAAGCCAGACTTGAGGATACTTGGGTTTGACGAGGAGGAAAAACGGCTGAGACAACGAATGCTGAATAGGCCTCAAGTTTCTCTGAAACTTCCACAAGGATCCTACATCTTTTGTGATTTTCGCACACTTAGCATTCCAGGGATTGAGGTCTGATTCTTCTTTGCTCAAGCTGTAAACTGACAATACAATTGGCTCAACTTCATTGTCATTATGTTCTCTGGTTGTGGTGTCCGTAGACCACCATCAATCTGTTGTAGTCAATAAAGATTACAAATCTCTAAAGCTTGACTTATCATCTTTGGTTCTCTTGACTAATTCTTCTCAAGAAGGCTTTAAAAAACAATCTAGAAAATTATTTCATGGTAATGCCACTCTTCTTGACTTGTTACTGTTTCTACCTCAGTTGAACCCTTCACCTTCAGAGGCACTGAGAAGAATGCACATGCTTGCCTGTGACCCTGGAATTATTGCTGTCATGAACAAGGTAGTCGCTGCCCCTTGCAGATTAACATTTATTCATCATTTCCCCCCTGCTATCGCATCTCACATAAGTTACTTTCTGCGATTCATTTAGCATCATTGGCGGGTAGGAATTATGACTGAAATGGCACCTGTGGGATATGTAGGCATCAGTCCTAAATGCATTCTGGGTTTCAATAAGGTAAAAATCTTGTTGCATCATTTTATTATTGCTCAATGAAAGTAGATGGTGATAAGGGTTGGATCACAAGAATGAGAAAAATAAAATTCGTTGCATCTTGCTGTTTGGATATTATGTTTCCCTTTGTTCACGCAGAATCATGGGGAGGAGATATCGCTTCGTCTTCGAACTGATGATCTTAAAGGATTTAGAAAATACAAAAGCATCAAGGAAACTCTGCTGCACGAACTTGTATGTAACTCATTTTTGCAACTTGGAACTTGTTACTAACTTTGACAATTATTTTCGTGACTCTCATCAAGCTTCTCTTGTGCTACATCATCTTTTTTTTATCTCAGGCACACATGGTATATTCTGAACATGATGCAAACTTTTTTGCTCTAAATAAACAGGTAGTCATGGTGTATGCACTTCGGATTTTAGTATATAGATGAGCATATTTCACCATTTTATCTTATTATTTTGAGTTTGATACAGTTGAATGAAGAAGCTACTAGCTTAGACTGGACAAAATCAAGAAGTCACACCCTGAGCGGTCACAAGATAACTGATCATTATGAGGATGAGCTTTATCTTGGAGTAAGCAGCAATGATGAAGGTCAAAAGCTTGGGGGAACATTTAATTCATTGGTTAGCGCTCGTGCATCATCTGTGGCTGCTGCCTATGGTCGTTTCTTAAATGCCACCTCTAGTGCTGGTTTGGTAGGACACCAAGAAACTGCTCAGCATTCTTTGAATGATGACCACAAAACATTGACAACAATTGAACCTGATCCTGATGATGGTGAGCTGAAAGGCGATCTGGAAAATAAACATGTTGAACCCGACCCAGATGATGCACAAGCTATGGATAATGATGTTATGCATGTTGATTTCATCATGGACAGCAGTGAGCTCTCTTCTGAATTTTCTATGCTTGATGAGCATGGTGAGCCAGATCCTGATGATCGCTTAGATAATGGAAGGATGTTTGAACCTGATCCTGATGATTCCCATGCTGAGGATTCTGTGGTGCCTAGTGATGAACCTGATCCAGATGATTCCGTAGTTGGTGAGGTTATGAAATCTTTTGAAGAGCCTGGTTCAGATCATATCAGGTCAAACAGGATAAGTGAGAATTGCCAAAATATGTCTGAACCTGATCCTGATGATCCTATAGCTACTGGAACAATCAAGGATGCAAAACAAATGGAAGATACCTATGTGCGAGAGAAATTTGTGGAACCTGATCCTGATGAGCACACTAAGGAAATGGTTTTGATTACTGGCAGCATTATGGAACCTTGCGCTCAAGGTATGCAGGCAGCAGAAAGTTTGAAGGCTGAACCTGATCCAGATGACCATATGAGCGGCTTGGACAACCAAGAACTACAGAGAATCGAAGATCCTGTAGCTGCTATTTGTTCACGTCTTCAAAGGGCCACAGAAATGTTGAGATCTGAAGTGACACCTGCAGAGGCGACCTCAGCTCTTAAAACACTTTTCAAGATCATCAGGTATTCTTATCTTGCATCATGTGCGATTCATATATTTCTGGAAATTGTTCTGACCATGTCATATTTACTCATAGGAATGTGATAGAGCATCCTAATGACGTGAAGTTCAGAAGACTAAGAAAGGTATTCTTGGCTATTAGATTATCTTTTCTTATCTCTTAGCTGTTCTGGAGAGAGATACAACTGCGCGTCTATATTGAAATTTACTTGGTCGTTTTTCATGAGCTTGCACTTTTTGCTGGTGAGCTAATTCTTTTCAAACTTGTAGGCCAATCCCCAGTTCCAAAGGAATGTGGCAAATTATAAAGGTTGGGACCTTGTGAATTTATTTATTTATTTCTTATTTATATATTTACTTTTTTACATATCTGTACCACCGAATTTTGTCTGCGGTCTGAAGTTAGATTTGTTTGGTATTATTTATACTGATGTGATTTGCTCAACAGCTGCCTTGGAAGTTCTCGCTCTGGTCGGCTTCTGCGAAGATGTCATATCGGATGAACTTGGGCGAGCTGAAACTTACATGGTGTTGAAAAGGAATGATCCTGGCTTGCTTTGGCTTGTGAAGTCTTCTTTGGAAGTTTCTATAGCCTAGTGATCATTAGCTTAAAATAACATTAGTTCTTAAACAAATCATAATGCTGTAGATACCAAGGCGTGTCAGTTTATGCGTGGTGGTTGCGGTTGCATGTATAAACTGATTGGTTTGTTGTTGAAATGATATGCAAGTAAAAAGGGAAGTTGCATACTCGCATTTGTTTTTTATTATAACAGAAGAAATCATGCAAAGGAGCTTTGCAGGGGCTGATTGTTGTGTTACCTTGCTGTTGATCTAGGATGGAGGTAGTGAAAGTGTGTGGGCAGTTGTAACCATGTTAATTTTTGAGATGGAAACCATGAACATTTTCTAGTTTGCGTGTGTTTTTGGTATATCTAGCAAGCAAATGAGCAGCAACATTCGGAGACGTTGGCGGCCAAGTCTCGCTTTTACGCTCCAGCCAATTTGATGTCAATGGTTCTTGATGGTAGCCAAAGTCGAACGGGGGATTTATACAGGAATTCCTCGTTGGCCTGACCGGCCTGACCATCTCCTTATGGACATTGTTTTCGAGTGGCTGGCTGCTCTCCATGACACAAAGCCCTCCAAAAAAAGTACACCTGGAAACAAGGCATGCTGGATGGTGCAAGATATAAACTGTTTAAGAAAATGGACAAGAAATAAAAATGATGGGAGAGAGTTGAAGGTTTGAAAGTAATGGATGGCACAATTTTAATATGATGAGTTGAGACTCCAGAGTTAGCTATCAACCTTGGTTCCCGCATCAATGATGGTAGGTAATTCCTTTTTCTGTTTGTTATCAATATGAGCAATGCTTGGTGTTATGGCATATAAATTAGACTTTCTATTTGTAATAGACACGTGGCAAATAATTATAAATGGTAATTATATTTTTGCTATTAATTAGAGTCCAAAAATAAAAGTAAAAAGGATGATTATGATAAATTTTAATCCAAATAAAGAAAGTAATGGTTCGTGACGAGGGAATAATGTCTCGTATCTCTTGATTTCTACTTCTAACTTTAATGGATTCCTTGCTCCATACTTATGTAAATAGTACCAAGAAACCCAAAAAATGGTGAACTTTGAGAGGGAGAGACTCTTACAACTCAAAAATCTCATGGTGATAGGCTCACAAGTCCTCATTCATCATACTATCTTCTTTCTTTCTTGCAGATCAATAAGTCATGAGAATGTCAAAAAAGTTGTAAAGGTTGAGAAGGCCGAGAAGGTCATCAGAAAGTCGAATAAGCTCGACCTCATCAGAAGACCAAGTAAGTTGATTTCATCGAAAGATCGAGAAAGTCTGATTTCATCAGAAGGCCGAATAAGTTGATTTCATCAAAAGATTGATCTCGGAGCTATAACGAACTTAGAGCTATCCAATTGAAGCTGATCTCGACCAACTGAGAAAGGCCTCTATGAATTGCTATTCGACTTGGCCAGATGAGAACCGACAATACGAGCTTCAGCTTGAGATGATTTCACTTGGTCGGACAAGAATTGACCTAGTGATAGCTACATGCTCCAACTCGGGATGATTTGATTTGGTCGGACAAAACTCGACCCTATGACAGATATGAGCTCTAGTTTGAATGATTCAAATTGGTCAGCTGAACACTGACCTAATAAAAGGTATGAGCTTCGGTTTGAGATGATTTGACTTGGTTGACTGAACACCAACTTAATGAAAAGTATAAGCTTCGACTCGGGATGATTTGACTTGTCTAGATAAAAACCGACCTAACGAAAGCCCTGACTTAGGCCTCCAAAATACGAGCTCAGAAGTCAGATTGCAATTAACTTCTGATTTTCTTCAAATATTTTTTTAGATATTTCGACTTTCGATCTACTTCGGATATTTCGACTTTCAATTTACTTCGAATTTTTTTTGGATACTTTGATTTTTATTTTACTTTGGATATTTTGGATATTTCGACTACTTATTGACTACTTTCTTCATTCAAAATAGTGAAACCACTTCGAACTCGAAAGTGGGGG
Source organism: Cocos nucifera (assembly GCA_006176705.1). Classification (NCBI taxonomy): domain Eukaryota; kingdom Viridiplantae; phylum Streptophyta; class Magnoliopsida; order Arecales; family Arecaceae; genus Cocos; species Cocos nucifera. The sequence continues at coordinate 281,694 of QRFJ01001797.1, forward strand.
GCATATATTATGGCATGTAAATTAGCCTCCATATCTGTAATGGATACATGGCAAGTAATTATAAAAAGCAATTACATCTTTGCTATTTAGAGAGATTCAGAAATGGAAAGGATGGTTATGGCAAATTTAAATCCAAATAAAAGAGGTAATAGCTTATAATGAAGGAATAATGTCTCGTCCCTTGGTTTCCACCTCTAACTTCAATAGATCCTTGCTCCACACCTATATAAATAGGGCCAAGGGACTCCAAAAGTGATAAGACTCTGAGAGGGAGAGACTCCCATAGCTCAAAGTTCTCATGGTGAGCGGCTCATAAGCCCTCATCCATCATACTATCTTCTTGCCTTCTTGCAAGTCAATAAGTCATGAAAATGCCGAGAAAGCTAAAAAGGCTGAGAAGGTCGAGTAAGTCGACCTCATTAGAAGGCCAAGTAAGTCCGACTTCATCAGAAAGTCAAGCAAGTCCGGCCTCACCAGAAAGTTGAATAAGTGGACCTTATCAGAAGACTAAGTAAGTTCACCTCATCAGAAAATCGAGAAAGTTTGACCTCATTAGAAGGCCAAGTAAATCGATCTCATCAAAAGGCCTAGAAGGTTGATGTAAAAAGAGATAAAGGTCATCTAAAATCAGCTCAAGTAGAACAAGATAACATTTTACATTAAATTCTCTATTATAATCTCATCATTCTTGTTTTTCCAAAGTCTGATCTGACTTAACCAATTGGAGGGCCCGACTAGAGTCAGTTCGGTGAGCTTTTTCATTCTTTTAATGTGCAAATCTATGACTCCAAGACAGATTATATTTTATCATCGCAAATCAAATAATGCACCCTTCAGATGACCCTAGTCAAGCCAGATTTTGGCTGCAACACTTAGCAACTCAAAAAAATTATGGAGAAATATTTAACTCAGCCGCCTTATATTATTTTATTTTCATTAAAAAATATTTTTGATAAAAATTATAAGGAGTAACATGCAGAGATCACCGAGCTTCAGCAAATGACAATGAATATTGAAACAACTAATATCCTTATTATTATCAAATAAAAAACTTTGAAAAAATATAATTTTATGATCCATACTTTGGCCGAGCTACTTGATCCCTCTTACTTTGGCCGTTCATCTCCTTACTTGCATCTTGACAAGCTCAAATGATCCAAGTATCCCCACTATTGTAATCTTTGCCCCTTCATCCTTTGAATTGTTCTTTTCATCCTCATCTATGGATCCGCTGCCGAGGGGACCTATGCTTCAAGGAGATATGACCCCTCCCTATCGAGTCTCCATTCTTGTCACTGGGTCTGTGTAGCAAAAGGTTAACTTAAGAATAACAAATAATATGCACGAGAGGATCCGTATAGATATATATTTGATTTTACATCAGCTATATACAAGATAGATATTGAATATTTATATAAAATCAAAAGATCTAAATGACATCTTTTGGCTAGCAAAAGGTTAACTTAATAATAACAAACATTATGTATTGGATTGCGAGGATCTATATGAATATATATTTGATTTAACCCTGGCTATACAATAGGTAGATATTGAGTGTTTATATAGGACTAAGAGATCTGGATAATATTTTTCGATTATAATTTTTTTGGATGAGGTCCTAAGTTACCATGAGTGATAGTGCAATGGATTAGATCCTCCGATCCATATGAGATAGGATTTAATCCACTGACGATTTATGGAGATAGAAAGAAAAACCATGCTGAATCAAATAATTTTTTGGATTAATTTGATACTTTTTAAGAGTAATTCTTTATCCATCACCCTTTGTTAGAGAAAAAATGCACCAACATAGCATAATTATTAATGGGGCAAATATTTAATGTTGCATAGCTAAATATTTTTTCTCTCGATAAACAAAAAAGAACAGTATTATTATTTTTTAATATCTTATATGACCTCCTATAACTATATGATACCTAGAATAATATGTATAACTTCTTATGTTTTTATATGATATCTTGTTAATTATTATGATTGATGCCTTATATAATTTTTTATAAATATATATGATATTTTAAATAATATATATAATTTTTTAAATAATATATAATTTATTATAATTTTTATAATTTTTTAATATTTTATATGACTTTCTGTTGGTTATAATAACTAATAAAATATTATATAAAGATACAAAAAATTATATATATTATTTAAAATATCATATATATTTATAAAAAATTAAATATATTATATATATATATATATATATATATATATATTATATATATATATATATATATATATATATAATATATCATAAAAATTATATATATTGTTTAAAATATCATATATATATATACTCACAAAAAAATCATATAAGGTATTAAAAAATTATATATATTATTTAAAATAATATAAAAATAGGTATAAAAAAATAATAATATTATTATTTTATTTTATAAAAAAATTATTAAAAAAAAATCTACTTAATTATTAATTACGCTGGCCCGATGTGTACCTTTTTTCCATCGGAGGTTGTCGATAAAAAATTTCTCTACCAGGAAAGGCCCGTTGTATTTGTACGGCGATCCTTCGCTGGAAATGGACCGGCCAATTGATGAATTTCTGGCCCGCCCAGCCGATCCGGTCCTTGATTTCCCGTCAGGGTTAGGGTTTGTTCACAGTTCTATAAATAGGGTACAAAGGCTCCCGATTCTTTTCGTCGGACGTGATCTCGTAGAGTTGTTTTTCCGGTCCTAGGGTTCTGCCGGCGAGGGTCGTTGATGGTGTCGAAAGGTAGAGGCATTTGTTCGTATCATCTCATGGCAGTGCCTGTTTTTCTCCCTTGAAAGAAACCAAGGCTTTTGATTCGAGAAAAGTTTTGATATTAGATTTCCCTTTTTTTTTTTTTTCACTTAGAAGAAATTAATGTTTGTTTTTAGTATTTGAGAGATTTTGCGGTCTTAATTTTTTTCGTCGAATTATCGCACGGAGCACCCCGGGCTTTGCTGAAAAACTTCGTGACGACGGAAGCCCCAATGCTCGTGCCAGATGGATTCGCCGTTCTGTGTTGCAGATCTGTTCACGAATTCTAACGGCTGATTTGTGTCAAAGTAACGGCTAAATTTTAGATCTTCTATCATGTTTCTTTCTATCTATTTGTTACCACTTGTCTCTCCACACCTTTAGCTTTTTGAGCTTTAGTTTGCCGCAAGAGCCTAGTTATGGAGGCATCGCTCCTTTTTTCTATGTTTTTGCCTCTAAAATCTCTCGCCACAACTTTGCCTATAAAAGGTTTGGATATTTTTTTTTCCTATCACATTATGAACTGACAAAGTGATCTAAAATTTTTCCCCTGTTGGTAAATGTTTGTTAGCTCTATAATCTTGTCTAGTTTCCAATTTGGATTGTGATGATATTCCCCTATTATGTTGAAGGGGAATGGTTTGATTTATTGATATGAACTGATGTGACAAAATTATTTGCATATCTTTTTAGAATTTGCTTGTAGTTGCTTAGAAAAAAATTCAAAATGCTAGAATAGCGAGGTGCTTTATTTTTTTGTTTGTTTTGGACTTAATTGGGATGCCTTGGCTGTGAAGAGAATCTATACAGCTTCAAAAACGCCAGTTCTGCTTCAGAAAATTCATGATAGAGGAAGCTGATAAAAAAATCTGAGCCTCTGTACATCCTGGAGTTGTCTTTTTTTTTTTTTTTTTTCTTTTTTTCTAGATCTTTATCTATAATCATTGTTTTTTTCCTTCCCACGTTTGAATTAACCATAGCAGTACTTGAAAACTGGCATTATATTTTCTAGCAGCATGTGAAGTTTATGAGGTGTACATAGCTCCAAGTCCCTGTTTTACATGGAGAAGCTAATCAGCTGCTAATATTCGAATGATATCTATGGACTTTTTTAAGTTTTCATTTCTTTTTTGATCATGAAGTTACCTTGATGTGCACAAATTATAGTAATTAACATGTACATTCTCGGTACTTCTAAACTCTTATTTCTTTTAATGCATTGAATGCAAGCTTTTTCACAAAAAAAAAAAAAAAAGGAGAAATTTTGAAGGAATTTCAGCTGCCCATGATGATATTAGCATTACCGTTTTTTTTATTTTTTCATTAAAGGTTATATCATTAACATTGACTGTAGTACAGAAATACATATTTTATATATAAATGTTTTGTTCCTGAATGATAAGCTTTTTTTGTGAAACACAAAACTTGTGGCCTTTGTGATGTAAGAATTGAATTTTGACAATGCCAGTGATGATTTTTCTGCAAAATGGATGTGTTGTGGAACCAAGACCCTGCTTGCAGGGAGAACCTACTTGGGGAAGCAGCAGCTCACATGACATCAGCAGATACGTCTGAAGCATCACAGATTTATATAATCAGTCTTTGAATTATATTTGATTTTGCTTTCACTGTTTAAAAAAAATGTTACACAGTAATTGCTAGATATATTTGTTTGTAATTCTTATGTACACCATATATACACACTACATGGCATATGTACATGTCTTGAGTGTGAAAGATGAATATACTTTGTACAGAAAGTGATTGCACCTCTAACTTTTTTCCGGATTTAGTTTAAAGGCAACTTAACCTCAACTGAATCTCCAACCCACCTTTTAGCTTTTAGGATGAAGTCGCATGGTCTGCATGTAATGGATGTAATTTCAATCAGATAACTAAGTAAAATAATATTGAAAATTTGAAATTATTGTGTGCAGTCTGGAGCTTTGTATTATCATTATTATGATATAACATCACCCTTCCATCAAAAAAAGATATTACATCACCCGATTCATTTGAACCCACATTCATGTACCTGAGTTTAACCATCGTTACCATCCTCTTTCTACAGTATGCATCATTGGCAAGTAGGAACTGATTAACTCAGAAATTAAGTGTTTTCATCAGCTTCGTCTCTTATCATATGAGTTTGGAGTTAAATAACAGCACAATATTTGATTATTTTTACATGTTCTTGTATGTTGTATGGTGTTTTGTTGTCATGTTTCCTCTTCATTCCGTGGTTTGTTGAATTACTCTTTTCCATTATTTAAGAGTTCTGGGAAATTTAGAATGTTTTGCAAGTAATATTTTGACATTAATTTATCGCTCTCATAGTTTCAAACCGTTTACAACATTATAACTAAAGTATTTTGGTTGGGATGAAGTGCATGTAAAATGGAATTATTGTTAAACATGATACATAAAATCCCATCCTGATCATCTGAGATGGTTACAAGGAATATGAGGAGCGAATGTATGCATCTTATCATGTTTGATTGCAAGTTAAAGCTTAAGGGTACGTGTTTCTCGGCATTCTATCTATTATGGATGGTAAACTTTTTAGATTTTAAGCCCTATACCCCCAAATAGTTGGTATTATCCTGTTCATTGTATATAATTAATCTACTGCAGTTAGTGGGGTGTCGATTGTTTGATATCGCTTTATCAAACCCCCAAGATCGGTAAGGTTTTAAAACAGGAGAGCAATCAAGTTTTTTGCTTCTTGAATTACAAGGATTATCAATTATTGTTGTTTATATTTTGCTTTTAACTAATCATGGGAGATGTTACTTGTATTTGCTTTAGTTAATGATTGGAGATTTTATTTTCCAATGTCTAAATAAATTACTTGTTCTAAAGTTATAGTTAGAACTAAGATCTTAACACTTCAAGCCTTTTTATTCTTTTGTTGAGCTCATTGAAATATGTGAACCTAACTGTTTCATTGTACTCTTTATGCTCTCGTACTCTTTGATGTTAAATTTTGCCTTTAAGATTCCCCACTCTCTCTCTATTTCTCTCTCCCTCCATACATGTAAAATGTTTTCGTCTTGGCCTTCAAGTATGAGGAGTTTATCCCTTCTTTTCCCTTATGATTTCGGGTTTATGTTTTCTCTAAACATTGTGGTAGATTTTATAATGGTTGTTGGGTTAGCTACATGTGCCAAGGTCAGGGTTTTCGGTTGCCGTGGTCTTGAAGTATTCGGTTGTAGCTATATTAACTAAGAAAGGAGGGAGGAAAACTGGTCGGCTTGCCCTTACCATCGGCAACCCGCTTACCAAGCTTCCCACAGTGAGTTGTTCTTTAGAAATTTCTGTTTTATTATTTATAATTTTCTTGAGAAGGATAGAAGAGTGAGATGGTGTACTTGATAGCCATTTTTTGAGGACCTTCTCGCACATCAAGAGCTATCCATTTTGCTTTGATTTTAATATTTTTATTAATCTTTTAAAGTGATGATAGCTCAGTCATCATCCAGGCAAGCTGCTTTCTAAACTGCAGATTGTGTCATCTGATGCCTATACCCCAGTATTCTCTTGCTTTAATGTGTTGGCTTTGTTGCTGCGTTATTTTTTTTATAATTCACAATTCTTTTTTTTTTTTTGAGCAAATATATCTACTCTTACCTTTTTTTTATTAATTTGTATTATTTGATCGTTTAGTTTCTTTTTGGTCTCGTTGCTTTGAAATTTTGGTTTAGAAAGTTTGTAAGTTTAATATTTTGTTATTCGAGCTCAACTTGAAAAGATTTATATTGCTATCATCAAGATTGAGGGTGGGTTTTTGAGTCGAGTAGCTTGCAGTTTTAATTTTTTTTTTTTAATTTTTTTATAAAATTTAGATATGATTTTATTTTTTTATTTTTGGTTATGCTTTCCATCTCAGAATTGTTGTTGCACAGAAGTCTTATATTGCTAACATTTTGCAGCTGATGTATCACGGCTCATATTGGGAACATTATATGTAGCTGATATGCCAGGATAAACAATCTCTGCTTGACATTGTAATGAGAACCAGAATGTCAGTTTGTGTTGGTTTATATTAATATTTAGGAATGAAAATGGGTTTTGACATTACATGGTGTCCGAACTATTAAATTCTTTCATTTGTGATCGCTGGGACGCTTTAAACACAGTTAAAGAACTTAATATTAATTAAACACTTACTGCTGCTTAAATTAAGGGCTCATTTGGTTTGTGGAAATAATTTTTTTTTAAAAAAATAATTTTTTAAAAAATTAAAAATAGTAAAAATTATCTTCTTGGTATGATCATAAAATATAATTTATTAAAAAATAATTTATATTTGATAGAATATTTATTTTTTTTAAAAAATTATATAAAATATTTATTATATTTTTAATAGATATGAGTTGAATGGTGCTTCTAAAAGTTATATACATAATAATATTATATTAATATTAATATAATATAATATTAGATTATAATAATTTTTTATATTAATATAATATTAATATATTATATTATGTTATATAATATTAATATTTTAATATGATAAATTTATTAGTATTTTAATAAATATAATATTATGTTAATATAAATATTAATATATTAATATACATGCTATATAAATATTAATAAAAATATTATAATAGTAAATTATTATAATATTAATATTAATATTATATTCATATAAATATTAGATAATAATTATATTATATTATATTGTACTATTATTATTTATTTTTTATTTTTATTTTATAAAATTTTAGTTATAGATTTTAAAAGAATATTTTAAAAAAAAAATATCATCATTTTTCATTATATGAAAATTATCAAAATTTATTTTTTTATGGGATTTTTTATGAAATAATTTTTTTTTTTATGGTTTTTTTTTTTTTTCCTTCTCTCTTCTCTGAAAATTTTAATCAAATAAAAAAAATTTTCTTCGCCTTCCGAGAACTCCTTTCTTCACTTCACTTCCCGTAAACCAAACGAGTCTCGCAATTCCTCGTTGTTTCACCCTTATAACCCTATGGGGGCTTTACTACCTCGGATTTATTTTAAATACATTTAGGCCAATATATTGACGAGCTCGTTGCCTTGGCCCAATCTGTGAAATGTTTCTTTTAAAGATCTGTTTCGGTTTTCCAGTAAAAATTCTGTGCATGTTAGGGCTAATGATAGCCAAGCAACCAAGACCGCTGCCATTCTTTTCCCCAAGTTGCTAAACATTTGTTAGCCAAGCAGTGACATTCAAACAAGTTTACACCCTTGACAGAAAAGAGCGGGAAGGGTCCACCAGCTAGCTCCAAACAGATCAAGCAAGGTTCATTGAATTAGGTTTTCACATTTTTCCGAGGAATTGCAATTAATTCTAATTACCTGCAACTTAGAACAGCCAACAAACGTACAGATTCAGTGATACACACAGAATCCTTCCAGGCATTTGGGTACGCAGGTGCGCCATCCACCTCTACGCTCGGAGTTATTATGGTACAAGAAGCGTCGACGGAGCACAAATAGAAGTATAAAGATGGATCACAAACTCGCCTGTTTTGAGAGGTGCGTCCAATACCGTTCCATCGCCAGTGTTTATCAAGTGAGATCACCTGCACGACCTCTCAGAAAGTGAAGCCCCTTAAACAGAGTGGGTGATCAAACTAGAACAGGACCGAAACAAGAACAAGAGAAGATGCGGAATGGTGGTGTAATTAAAGAATAATAAGTAAGAAATGTAAATAACCTCGCCAACCTTCATTGTGCCTTATTTTACGCTTGTGACTGGAAAACTGGCTGGCTTCAAATATAGGAAGCAAGGTAGGACTACTATATGAAATGATCCCATTAGCAAACCCCCTAAATCTCTCATTAGAGCTTGTTACGTCTCGGTATGGATCCTTCCTACAAGGGGCAGCGGGATGTTTCATCCTAACACTAAAAAGCTCCTTTTTAACAGCTTTCCAAGGATAGCCGCTTGTGCATCAAGATATTCTCCTCCTAACCTTCCAGTCAGTTGGGAATTGGTTTTGTTGCAACAAAGGATCGCTAGCATCCAGAAAGTAGTAGGTTGAACTTAAATTTCTAAAGGCCAAGCCAACCACCTCTTGGCCGCATGCTTTCACCTGAATTGCTCCACTCTTTAGTTAACAAAGCTTTTAAAAAGGTCCTGAATGCGCAGCTACAAGCTTCCCTATCGTACACCTTCTCATTGACATGTAGGCTTCACGCACCATCAATAGCCCAAGGTCTATAATATCTTTGCATACAGAACTATAAGAACTTCATCTATGTTTAGCCAAAAGATTTTGATGACTTAGATAGGAAGTAGCTGGTCTGTTTGACCGAAAATTATTTTTTTTAACTAAAATTTTAGAAAAGATGCTATGCGAGAAAAGTGGTTTGCGTTTGGTAAAATTATTTAATAACCAATTTTATCGGTTTGTATTTAGTAAATTTTTTTAAAAAAATATTTTTAATTATTAAATTATGAAAAAAATGCATATATAGATTTAGGATCTAATTGATCAAGTTATGAAAATCAGCTTATTTTAAAATTATTTTTTTTAAATAGAATTTTAGAAAAAATATTGTGAGAGAAAAGCAGTTTGTATTTGACAAAATTATTTGATAAGCACTTTCATTAGTATTTGAGAAGCAGTTTGTGTTCGATAAATCTTTCAAAAAAAAAATATTTTTGAATATTAAATTATGAAAAAAATATGTATAAATTTATTTTATAATTAATATTATTTAAATAAATAATTTTAAATATTCATTATGATTAATTTTAATTTAATTTTTTATTTTTATATAATAAAAAATTAAAAATATAAAAATATAAAAATATATTAAAATTTTAATCAATATAAATATAATTGAACCAAAGATAATACATATTGAATATTTTAAATAATTTTTATATGATAATATATATTAATTAAAATACATCAAAATATATTATTCACTAAATAATGGAAGGGTTAGGTGAAAATAAATAGGAATAGTTATGGTAACTAATGATTTTGAGTAAGAATATTTTGATCTTAAAAAAAATAATTTTCTTTTTCTGCTTTCAAGAAGAAACTCTAATTTTTTATTTTCTCTCCATAATAGAAAAACTGCTTCTGCTACCATTCAAAAGTAGATTATTTTTTAAAATAAATTTAGCCAAATATTTTTTTTTCTAAAATAAGTATTTAAAAAAAAATATTTTTTTCTTTTCAAAAACTTGGCGAAACATGTCCTAAGTCTTTAGGGTGAAATACAAGTAAGATTAATGTAAGCTGAATGATACTTCAAGATTTGTAGTTTGGATACCAGATTCCGTTACTATTTTATTATAGTACAATAAGACATACCAAATATTAGTATAGTATAAGACTCTGGCGGTATGAAATGGTATATGTCGTTGGTACCGACCTTAGCAGGCAAATTCAACCCCACGTTAAACATATTGCACTTTAAACTGCACACAAACAATATAATTATAATTGCAGGGATACATGGCTGTTGCTTCCATGAACTTACAAAACCACGAAACATCACAATTTTGCTGCACATCGCATTTACTTATCCATAAATCCTTCTTTCATGCGAAAGACACGGCCCTATCCTCCATTATCATCTTTAGCAAAGATAACCTCGCAGCAAACTCTCCTAACCATTGTAACAGAATCGAGGGCTACGTATCTTTATGTGGCCCAAATTTACAGGCATTCTTATCCATTTTATTTAAAAAGAAAAAGAAAAGATTATGGTACTTGACTCTTACTTTTTTTTTAAAAAAATATTGTTCACAAGATTATGTTCAATATGGTGCATAGCAATGTTGTAGTACCAATTGAATGGTGGAAAAGAAAAATTAGGACATTGCACGTAATTTTTAAGCACTTAAATCGGTCCTCAATATTGATTTTTTTTTTTTAAAAAAAAAAATAGGAGAGGGGTTAATTTTCACCTAGCTGTGCGAGTATACATGAGTTTTAAATGACATAATTTAATGACTTTATCAACTGTGCATATGAGTATTCATATAATTATTAGCGTCCTTAAGACATAATTTGTTAATGTGGATGAAACAACCAAACATAGGAAAAGGTGATGCTTGCCTTCTTCCTATCAAATGTAATGTCAACGATGTAAGTTTATATCGATTCAACTAACTTATAGGGAGAGAGAGAAAGAGGTCCAACGTACACCACGCATACTTTTTTATATTGGTTAGATAAACTATCTCCATATAAACTATCCTACCATCTCTTTGATGCTTTGAGAAGCAAGTTAACATTCTTTCCATCTGATAAGCTTGTGGTTAGTCTAGCATAGCAATTTTAAATCAAGATAAATGCATCAATTAAAAATTCAGCCTTTGTTAGATGGTTCAAAGAACTACAAAGATATGGTAAGTGGGGATGGGATACACCAACTTGGATCAAGCCATGCAATTTGTCACCCTTCTCATAATTTGCTCATTAAAGTATTCGTGTGATTGTCCTTTCATCGACTAATCTAGGATCATGCTTTTAATTGATTTTTTTCATTATATTTGAGAAATATATTTCCAAAGCTTTATAGCATGTCTTAATGCTTTTGCGGTATCTTTGAGGCTATCTATCTTATTACTATAATTTTATATTTTTATTGCTTACAAGATCATGCATGATAAAAAGCTTTAGTGGAATTGCACATTATTTTCATCATTTCTTACATAATCCCTATGTTTTCTCCCCACTCAAGCAAAATTAATCAAATGAAAATATGTTGTATTCTCGAAATTCTGAGCCTAGATAACTATTTATGATATCAATAGGTCCACCCTGTTGTCTAAACAATAAAAGACAAAAACAAAAAAAAGAAGAAACAAACAAGTCAATGAGCTCATGATATTCTGCTTTTCATGTTGAAAAGCTAATTATATTTATTTAGTACTTTTATGTTCTTATTTATCAATTTTTCCTGCTATGCCCACCTCAACGATAGAAGTTGACGACGGTGCAATCTGGCATGGCAGACTTGACACTTTTTATATGCTCTAAGCTAATCCGAGTTTCAGAAATTATTGTTGACACATGAAATAGATCCCCTATTTCTGTATTTTCTGTTCACTTGCTCTTATTATATGTTCACTCGGATCTTTTATCCTAATGAAGTATAAACGGACTCAAAAGAGCGAAAGAGAGTAGGAGATGGAAATAACAAGGGGTTGGGTGGTCAAGGGATCGCTGAAAATAGGGGTGGAAACTGGTTAGTTGTTCACGAGCTACTTGAGCTCGACTTGATTCGATTATTATTGAGTTCGAATTGAGTTTGAGTAATTTATCAAACCGAGCTCGAGCAGCAGGACATTCATCTTGAAAGCTTGCGAGCCTATTTGAATATATATATATATATATTTATATATTTATATAAAATAATATTTTTATTTATAATATATTTATTAATATATATATTATTAGTAAAGTAAGATTCGATTTCAAGTTCGAGTATAGTTTGGTTTATATTCGAGTTGATATCGAGCTTTGTCTATTTTTTATTAAATCGAGTTCGAGCTTGAGGTATTAAAGCTCGATCTAGCTCAAGTCGAGCTATATTGACCTAACTCCAAATCAACTCTCCAGCACATGTCTTTTTCAACGATTTGAAGCTTTGCAACAATATATTGACACTAGAGGAAGAGTATTTTTATCCAAATTCTAGGAAAATGATGAAAAAGGCATAGAATCCGGCTCCATCTTCTCCAATAGCCCCTTCGGAGATGGTCCAATTCTATCCTCCAGTAATAATTGATCTGCAATAGTTCAATCTTTTGGTACAGTAGGTCTAGGCCCACACCAATACTGTACAATAGCTTCAACAAATAATAGAGCAACAACAAGAATCCATTCTTCAAGAGGCTGCATCGTGAGCCAGCCATTTTCTAACCCCTCAAGAATTTCATCAAGAATATTTTCTTGATCAAGAAGAATAATTCTGTGAAGCTGAATCAATTCCCCATAGCAAGAAGCCGCTATGAGAGGCAGGTCTTGAGCAGAAGCTTCAAGATCTCGAGAAAAGATTAAGGAAGGTATAGTTTGGAGGACATTCTCTGAGTAAGAAGGATTTTCACCTCATATTCTTATTTTCTATCGAAATACTGAATAAATTGATTTTCTTTCGGTTCAAAATGCCTGCGCTGGAACCATTCGATGGTATTATGGACCCCTAGGATCATCTTGAAGGGTACAGAGATATCATGAGGCTCCAAGAAGCATTCAATGCCTTTCTTTGTATGGCCTTCCCAATCACTCTCAAGAAGTCTGCAAGAGTATGGTTCTCTGGACTCTATCCAGGATCCATCTTTTCTTTGGATCAGCTGAGTAGACTCTTCATGGTCTATTTTGGAAGCAACCATCTTCACTTAATGCACACAGATAGCCTTTTTTTCGTAGTGCAACAGAAGGGTGAGTCCCTCAATGAATACATGGCCTATTTTAATACGGCCATTCTAGAGGTAAAAGACTTTAATGAGTCCGTCGCTATGTTAGTCTTAAAGCGGGAGCTCAGAAGTTACCGTCTGATTTTCTTCCTTAATAAGAACTTTTTCAAAAATTGAGAGAATATTAATCCAAATCAGGAAGTATGTCCATGTAGAAAAAGAAGAAAAGCTGAACAAGAAGGAGAAGAAGAACAAAAAAGAAAAGAAGTGGCCCCATGAGGAGGAACATGGGAACCTAGGAAGTGCTAGTGAACCACCAAGGAAAAATCCAAGGTCCCAGAGTCCGCCTTGAAGATTTGATAGCTACGCTTTCCTGTCTGCCCCTCGATCATAGATCTTGATAGAGATTGAGAATCAATGATATCTCCATTGCTCTAATCCCATGAAGGCCCCACCTACTAAGAGAGACAAAAGCAAGTTCTGTCATTTTCATCAAGACCAGGGGCATGATAAAAAAGAATGCCACCAACTCAATGATGATATTGAGGCTCTAATTCGCCGAGGCTATCTCAGTAAATATATCAAAGATCGAGCAAATCAAGCCCGGGCCATGTTAAAAGCCCGACAATACTGCTAAGCACAACCGACTGACTGTTGGGGTCATCAACATGATCTCAAAAGGTAGCGATCCTCGAGAGGCATCTAAAAGTCCTTCTCTAAAAAGACAATGCTCTGAAAATGTTGTATTCTTTTCTGATGATGATGTCCGAGGGGTTCAAACATTCCATAATGATATTGTTGTCGTTTTCATGACACTAACAAACTATGATGTAAAAAAAATTTTAGTAGATAATGAAAGTTCAGCAGATATATTATTCTACGATGCTCTTTAAAAATGAATGCTTTGAATAAACTGAGGCAAGTTGGCACCCCATTAATTGAATTTTCAGACGACTCGATAGCGGTCGAAAGAGAAAATGTTACCAGTCACTATGAAAAGAGAACCATATCAGTCAACCATGCGGATTACATTTCTAGTCATCAAGATACTATCTGCATATAATGTCATCTTTGGCCAGCTTGGGCTCAATGCCCTTAAAGTAGTGGTTTCAACTTATTACTTGTTGGTCTAATTTCTGACTAAATATGGTATTGGAGAAATGTGTGGGGATCAAATAATAGTCAGATAGTATTTTCTGATAGCTTCAAAGATAAAGGAGCCCATTAAAACCCCCCAATCAAAGTTTCTAATCAGGAGCTTGAAAATGAGAACGAAAGAGATCAAGGTGAATCAACTGAACCACTCCTCATAGTTCCACTAGGTGAAGATCCAGAAAAAACTGTTCAGATAGGAGCTCACCTATATACCTACCTCAAGCACCAATTAGTATCTTTTCTTCAGAGCAATGCTTGTCTATTTGCATAGTCAGCTTTAGATATGTTTGAAATTTTTACTGATATCATCACGCACAAACTAAATATCAATCCCAAATACCGACCGATGAAACAAAAGAAAATAAGCTTTACTCCAAAAAGACAAAAGATAATAGATGAGAAAATCGATAAGCTTTTAAAGATATGATTCATCAGAGAGGCACAATACCCAAAATGGATAGTCAATAACGTTATGATAAAAAAGGCAAGCGTTAAATGGAGAATCTATATTGACTATACCGACCTCAATAAAACTTATCTTAAGGATAGTTTTTTCTACTAAAAATTGATCAATTGGTCGATGCAACCTTAGGGCACAAGCTATTAAGCTTCATGGATGCCTTTTCTGACTACAATCAAATCAGAATGGCCCTCGAAGATGAGAAAAAATATGGCATTTGTCATCGGTAAAGATTTATACTATCATAAAATAATATCTTTTGATTTAAAAAATGTAGGTGCTATTTATCAGCGTCTGATCAATAAAGTCTTCAAACACCAAATTAATCGCATCATGGAAGTATACGTTAATAACATGCTGGTCAAAAATACACAAGAAGATCGGCACATCACCAACCTAGAAGAAGCATTTGGAGAACTCTGCAAATACCAGATGAAGCTTAACCCCAACAAGTGCGCTTTTGGAGTAATGATCAAAAAATTTCTTGATTTTCTTATGACCTAGAGAGGGATAGAGGTCAACCCTGAGAAAATTCAAGCCCTGCTTGAAATGAAGCCTCCAAGCACTCTGAAGGAAGTGCAACGACTAATCAGATGAGTGGCATCACTTAGTAGGTTCATATCTAGGTCAGCTGAGAAATGCCTTCCATTTTTTAAAATTTTGAAGCAAATCAAATACTTCAAATGGATAGAGGAACGTTGACAAACTCAAGATATACCTTGGTTTAATCCTATTATTATCAAAACTAATTGAAGGTGATAATTTATTCATATATTTATTCGTTTCACCTAATACTGTTAGCTCGATTTTAGTTCAAGATGATGCAGGGATACACAGACCAGTCTACTATACTAGCAAACTATTACGGGATGCGAAAACTCGGTATTCCAAGATCAAAAAAATGATATATTCTTTGATCACAATGGTCAAACAGCTCCGACCATATTTTCATGCCTATTCGATCGTCATCCTGACAGGCCAACCATTGAGATCGGTCCTTCAATGACCTAATATATTCGATCGACTAGTCGAATGGGCCATCAAACTCAGTAAATTTGATATCTATTATCGGCCTAGATCCTTTATGAAAGCTCAAATATTGGCTAACTTCATGGTAGAGTATTCTATACCCGAAGAAGAATTAACCCAAAAATTTTGGAAGAAACTATTGGAGAATCTTATTGGCTCCTACATGTGGATGGAGTCTCTAATGCTTAGAAGAGTGAAGCCGGCTTAATCTTGGTTAGCCCAGAAGGAGTTATCATTAAGCATGCTCTGAGATTTAATTTCAAGGCTTTCAATAATAATGCCGAATATAAAACCCTTATCATAGGATTCAGAATGGCGAAAGAACTTAATATCAAGAAGCTTAAAGTCTTCACAGACTTCCAACTTATCATCAGATAGATACGAGATCAATTTAAAATCGGAGATTCTATTATATCTGAATATTTGTATAAATGAAAGAATTGTCGAAAAACTTCAATGACCTTGAGATCACTCAAATACCGAGATTGAAAAACTCTTGAGCTGATGTGCTTTCATATTTGGCTATATTGGGGTTTTTCGAGCTCAACCAGAAGGTATTCATCGAAGTCCTTGACAAACTCAATACGAAAGTCCTAATGGTTGCTTAGGTAAATCATGAACCCAGCTGGATAGATCCTTTGATGGACTACTTAGATAAAGAAATGTTGCCCGATGATCCTGCTAAAGTAAGAAAATTAAGAGGCAAGTCTCGTGGTACATCATCCTAGATGGAAGGTTATATAAGAGATTGTTATCTCATCCATTATTGTGATGTTTGAGATCCTCAGAGGCTGATTACGCTTTTCGAGAAGTTCACGAAGAAATCTATGACAACCATTTGAGGGGCAGATTATTAGCATATAAAGTAATGCGGCAAAGTTATTATTGATCGACTATTCAGAAAGATGCTATTGACCTCATCAATAAGTATGATCAATGCCAAAGGTATGTAAATATTTAGCACCAATCAGCTGCCGAACTCATACCAATTATGGCTCCTCGATCTTTCATCATTTGGAGGATGAATGTTCTTGGACTGTTCCCCATGGCAATAGGACAAAAAAAATTTTGGTGGTAACTATTGATTACTTCACCAAATAGGTAGAGGCTGAACCACTAGTGCAAATCATGGAGAAAAAGATGTTCATCTAGAAGTCAATCATCTACCACTTCAGTCTATCCCGGATGATTATTATTGATAATGAAAAATAATTTGATAATATACAATTTAAACACTACTACATAACAAGGCTACGACAATAGTTTATAATAAATCGCTGTCGTAGCCTAAAAAATCATTATCAAAGGCTATGGCAGCGGTTAGCTAACCGCTGTCATTGCGGTCGTCGCCGTAGATCTATGACATCAGTTATTGCAGTGGTTATGAAAATCGCTGCTATACACAGCCTATGACAGCTGCCATAGCTCGACCTATGAAATTTTTAATTTTTTATATATTTTATTTGATAAATATATAGATATATAACATAATAAAAAATATAAAAAAATATTATAAATATAAAAATATTTTTGAAATGCTCAAATTTTATTATCTAATAAAATTTATTATAATATTTTTTTAAAAAAAATATATCAAAATTTTTTTAAATCTACATTATCGTCATCATCAGGAGATGGAGCACGAGCTGGAGAAGCTGGAGCTGGAGGGGCTGGAGCTAGAACATACACTCAGATGCTGGTGTCGGAGCATGTGTCGGAGATGTGGCTGACGGTGGAGGCTCAGATATTTATGGAGTAGATATCGATGATGGAGTAGATGCTAGCAGTGGAGTAGATGTCGATGATCCTTGAGTAGCCAATGCAGAGGTAGATGGAGTATGCTCCGACTGCTTCTTAGATGCCGAGCTCTATATAACCCATCGAGAGACGAGGATGAAAGCTAGATGGCATTTCGATGCCATCATGATCTGCAACGTTAATAAATATTAACCAATATAACATGTTGAACAATAATATTAGTATAGCATCAATAAATAAACTTCTAATATTTATGCCAGAATGTTGAAGTTATCTGTAATACCCCCGGCCTTGTATAGAATTTTTGGGTTATATGTTATTTCTTTGGTGTTAGCTTAAGTTTCTAGGATTGATTTTGCAGGCTATTTAATCTTAGTTATAAAGTACTTTGAATTAAACTTACTTTACCAAAATTTATTGAAATCATTTGAGTATAAATTATAACTAACTATCATTTTGAGTTCTGAAAATTTTTTAAGTCTGAAAACTAGCACCTATAAGGAAGGCTATATAAAATATGTATTTTCTTGGAATAAAAAGTTCTTGTAATTGATCTCTAAATGTTGGTGAGTCAACAAGTAATTTTTAATAAATTTTAGAGATCCTTTAATCTATTCATTTTAAAGTAAAAAAGTTTTAAAAGTTTTGGATTTAGATAATTTAAACTAGAACACAAATTTTAGTTTCTTATTCTTAAGAATTTTGATTTTTCTGATATTTTTATTGATTCCAAGTAGGAGGTGTTCCTTATTTACATTTATATTTTAAAGTTAATGACATTAACTTAAAAAAATATAAATAAACTAAGATTTGAGTAAAGCTATGAACAGAATCTGTAAAGTAAAATTTTTAAAACTTTGGAATTCGAATTGATCCAAATTAAAATTGAGCTGGCCCGAATCTTAGGCTATAGAATAAATTTTTTATTTTTCTGAGAGAGCCAACTCGATTTGGCATCGAGCTGATCCGATTGGCATTCCAACTGGCCCGATTTAGAGCCAAGCCAATTTTATAGAATGAGTTTTCTATTTTTTTGAAAGAGCCAGCTCGATTTGGCATCGAGTTGATTCGACTGGCATTTGAGCTGGTCCAATTTGGAGTTGAGCTGGCTCGGTCAGCTGGAAAAGGATTATACTTGGTCTATTCATTAATCATTGTTTAGAAAATTATTCTTTAAAATTTAAAGCAAAAAATTGTACTTTAGAAATTGTCCAACTTTTAAGAAAAACTCTATCAA
This sequence comes from Cocos nucifera, assembly GCA_006176705.1. Taxonomy (NCBI): domain Eukaryota; kingdom Viridiplantae; phylum Streptophyta; class Magnoliopsida; order Arecales; family Arecaceae; genus Cocos; species Cocos nucifera. The sequence continues at coordinate 300,483 of QRFJ01001797.1, forward strand.
ATTTTTGGTAGGAATTATATATCTGATTTACCCCCTTAGACATCTTCGTTAGGCTTGCTAGGTTGGCTAATCCATCCTATGCACCGATCATGACCTTGATTTTGGGTTGTGACATCATTGCCTAGTGGCATCTATAATATGGACATCACCATTGGTCTTGACAAATGTATTTGGAACCTCAACAGTACTAGATAAATTTTGTCTTAGAGGAGCACTTTGCATGCATGGTCCAACATCGTCATCAACTTCGGTATCATCAAAAATATGCCTAAGCATCATCCTCACAACAACACTCTATTGAGGCTCCAAGGGACCACTAACGTATAAGACTTGACTAGCTTGGGAGGCAAGTATATATGATTCTTCAGTGCAGAGATGGCGTTGCATTTTAAGGAGAGTAAAACCACACTCATCAATCTTCATCCTTGACTATGATAAGGTGTCAAATCAATCATACTTCATTAATATAATCCTTTCTTTAGAATAATAGTCAAAGATGATTATCTTCTCCACCATACCATAATAGTTCAAATCCTTCATACAAGGCTTTAAATCTCTTGAGCTAGCATAACACCCAGTGGTGGCGCTCAACATCATACCACTATTTTGTGTTGCCATATTTACGGACCTACTGTGAATATTAAACCTATAGCCATTAATGATGAGCTATTTATACTCATGCATGGTACGATTAGGGTCCGTTGAAAGAGCATGCACTTCAGGGATCACATCACCGAGCAGTAATCTCCACACCTAATTAAGAAAATAATATCTAATTAGTAAACATGTTCAAATAAGTTGCACAAGATAAGAATATATAATCGCTTACATGATCTTTGAATCATTCAAAAAATTTATTGCTGTGCATTTTTTCTTTCTCTCACATACTTAGAGCACTGTATTTTACTCTTATGACCTTCTTGTATTTGTTGCATGCACAGAATAAATTTAGGTATAATTAAATATTTTTTTTAATTATTATGAAATAAATAAGACTAAGTGACTCACCTTATGTACGGCTCAATGACATCATAATTGAAGGGCACGTAGTGGTGCACCTTATCTCTTTCCTCAATGCTCAAATCAGTAAGACGGTATGAAGTAAAACATTTATCTAACTGTGGAATAGACTCAAATGTAGGTTCAATTAGCTCATACTGATCATCCTGATTCCTCATTGGCCAATTACGACGTGTCTCGAGCTTGTTTAAGTATATGGTACAAAAATCCATACACTCTTGATCTAAATAATCTTCTACTATAGATTCCTTCGAGTGATTCATATTTTTTACATAAGATTTCATAGTTTGAATATTTCTCTCAGTAGAATACATCCATCAGCAGAATACTGGATCTCCAAGTATAATTTTTTCCATAAGGTGCATGGTGAGATGCATCATAATCATAAAAAATAATGATAAAAATATCTTCTTCAGATCATATAATATAGTCACCATCCTTACCTTCATTTTTTTCACGTCTTTCTTAAGCAACCTCATTATACAAATATCTTTGTAAAAGTTACAAAGATGAATAACAGCCATTCTGACATCTTTTGACAATATGCGGTGAATAGCTATTGGGATTAATTTCTGCATCAGCATATGATAATTATGAGTCTTCAATCTCCCAAGTTTGACATCCTTACTATTCACACGTTTTGATATGTTGCTTGAGTATTCATCTAGGATCTTTATATTCTCCAACACATGAAGAAATATGGATCGTTCGGAGGCATTCATAATATAGTATGCATGAGGGAGCCTCCACTATTTTCTTCCTGTCGGCTCCGAATGGAGTGATCTTCTAATATCCCATTCTTTCAAGTCAAATCGAGAATTCAAGTTATTCTTAGTCTTATCTTTGATATTCAAGATTGTTGCCAATACGAGCTTGCACATATTCTTTTCAATATGCATTACATCTAAGCAGTGGTATAATAAGTTTATCTTCCAATATAGTAAGTCAAAGAAAATACTCTTTTTTCTTCAATTAAAATGTGTGTCATCTTTCTTTGATCGATGCTCCTCTTCTTACCACCAATCGGATCATCTTTTCCAAATTCAACACTGAGACCATCCAACTCTCTCAGTACATCACTTTTAGACATCCAGCTAGGTGCCTCATCTTCTTCAATAGTGCCATCGAATGAGCATGCATCCCTTCTGTATGGATAATTTTGATGGAAGAAATGTTAATATCCCATATAGCTAAAGCTCCTCCGGTGTGTCAACCTTCTAGATCGGATATTTTTTTCATAAATTGGACATGCTAGCTCACCTTTCGTGCTTCAATCCGATATTAGAGCATTGGTTGGAAAGTCATTTATTGTCCACCAAAGTACTGCGTGCATGAAAAATGACTTATTTAGCAAAGTATCAAAAGTTGGAACACCTTGAATGCTCCATAACTATTTTAGCTCGATAATAAGAGGCTGCAAATAGACATCAATATCATTACCTACCTCCATCGATCCAGGAATGAGCACTATCATGAAAGCAAAGAATTTTTTCATACACATCCATGATGAGAGGTTGTAAACATGAATAAATACTGGCCATACACTATAGACGGTATTCATATGCTTGAATGGATTGAAACTATCATACGACAAGTCCAATTTCATATTATGTATCTCTTATGCGAAGTCGGAATGTAATTCATTAAATTTCTGCCATGCCTCTCCATCGGCTGGATGTCATAATGCATCATCTTTTGTTCGATCCTCTTCATGCCATCTCATGTCCTTCGATGTCTTCGCCGACATCAACAACTTTTGTAATCTTGAAATCAATGAAAAGTGTCATATCAACTTTTGAGGTACATGAGTTGATGTGCTATCTTTATTCTATTTTCATTTTAATACACTGTATCTCGTGCACTTATTTTGGTTGACATTCCTCTTTCAATAGAGCATGCAATCATTGGGACATGCATATATCTTGGTGTAAGTAAAGTCTAACTATTCAATAATCTTTGATGCCTCATAATTATTTTTCAAAATTTGTGCATCGTCTGGAAGAATATCCTCCAAAAGCTCTAGTATGTACTTTACTCTATTATTACTGAATCCATTAGAGTATTTCGTATGATACAATCAGATTAAGAACTCAAGCTTCGCCATTTTTTCATACTCGGAATACAACGGAACATTAGCATCCTCTATCAACTTGCGGATCTTCTCCACATCCTCACTGTTTGTCATTCCACCAACTATAGGATCAAGCATGGATGTAGATGTACAGTCATTATGACCAACAAATAAAAAAATATCATGAACCATTTGTTCCACTCCTCCATCATGTTGATCGCCTTCTTGCGGCCTGCCCTCACCATGTTGATTCCAATAAATTTTATAACTGGATTTAAAGTCATAAATAGTGAGATGATCATTTACATCTTGATGAGATAGCTAAGGCCCACCCATACATTTTTTACAAGGATATTAGATAAGTTCATGGTCACCAAATTTTTCTATAGCAAAATCAAAAAATTTTTGAAGTCCAGCCTTATATTCTGACGAGAGCCTACTAAACTTCATCTACTCCTTATCCATTATAAAAATTGATGATACTGTAATTAAATCATTCATGCAACTTATAATATATACTAATACATTATAAATAAATATGCATTATAAATAAAAAAATATATCATAAATAGGAATCAAAATGAATATTATATGTAGAACTCACATTAAATATTATTTTTAAATATGCAATAAATACATCCTATCATCAACTAATAGATAAAGATAGGTCATATCTCATTCAAAAATTATATTAATTCTATAGGTTTATTACAGTAATTAAACGATATACAATAGAAATCGAATGAAATTTTGACAGTATTTTTTCTTAATTTTTACTTATAGGGAGAACGAAAGAAAAATACTATCCAAAATTTTCATTCGAAATACTTAGCATACCATTTGATTACTGAAATTACCTATAGAATTATTTATAATTTTCAAACTATCTAAATTAGATAATCAATTGATCATTATATATAATTCTTTCATCCGTATAATTACATATAAATGTATGGATGTTGAAAATTATGTACACTAATCAATTGACGGGTCTATCATTATGCAATGCAATAAACAAAAATAACAAGATATAAATAGTCGGTAAGAGTTCTCTTATCCGTTGGCACGATCCACGACTGCCGACACGACTTAGAACCTATCAGTGAAAATTTTTTTATCAATCGGCATGGCCCAAGGATTGTCCATGGCCGCCAACACAGTGCGGCCTAAGACCATCCATGACCATCGATACGGCATGGCCTAGCTCAGAACCCACCGGCATGGTCCAAAACTAGTCGGAAGGATTTTTCTTATCCGCCAGCACGATCCATGGCTGATGAGTAATTATAATTTTTATAATAAATATTTATAATATTTATTATAAAAATTATAATTAAATATTTATATAAATATTATAAATAATAAATAAATAATACTATAAATTTTTTTAAAAAAATCATACCTTCGACTATAGAGAGGGATCGCATAGAGAGTTTCGAGGGTCGCCGGCAGCGACGCTAGAGGAAGATGACGGTGCTAGAGATCACCTATGAAACGATCGAGATAGATAATGAGTTAGAAAGAGAGAAGAGAGAGAGACCAAGAAAGAAGAGAGAGATATAGTAGGGAGGGGGTCGGCCAAGGAAGAGAGAGGTCGTGGAGTCGACGGCAGGATTGACTGCGGAAGAAGGGGGAGGGGAGGGCTCGGGCCGAGGGAAAGAGGAGAGAGAGAGTAGGAAGGGATGGGCCTGGCGGCCGAGCCAAGAAAAGAGAGGAGAGAAAGAGAGGGGATCATACCAGTAGCCAAGGAGGAGGGGAGGAAGGAGGAGAGGAGGGTTGGTGCGGTTGATGGGTGGGTTGGGCAGAGCTGAGGGGGGCGGGCGGTAAGCTCAATGGAGGAGATGTGGGCCTAAGCCGGGGAAGAAGGGAAGAGTGGCACGGTGTGGAGGTCGGGGTGGGCTGCAGGCGAAGTTGGAGGGGTGGCAGGGGGTGGGTTGCGGGCGACAGCCTGATGGAGGAGCCACATGCCTAGGTCGGGGAAGAAGGGAAACGGGGTGGCACGGTGATGGAGAGGCCAGGGGGTAGGCTGCGAGTGGAGCTAGAGGGGGGGTGGTTGCTAGCGGCAGCCCGATAGTGGAGCCACGAGCCTAGACCAGGAAAGATGAGGAAGGAAAGGGAGGAGGGGGAGGTGGCGGCATAGGTCGGGGAAGAAGAGGGAGGCGCGGGTGGAGGCGGCATCGATCAGGAAGCCAATAGAAGGCGGAGGAGACGGCACCAATCGAGGAAGGAAAGGGAGGGATGAGGTCTCACCGATGGTGGAGAGAAGGAAGAGAGAGAACCATCGACAAAGAGCAAAAATAATTTGGGGGTGGATAGCTGGAAATAACCTAACCTATGGCAGCGATTTTGGAACCGCTGCATAGGTATCAAAATTCAAGCCGATCTAAATTGAAATCAAGCCAGCTCGAGTCTTAGGCTATAGAAATGAATATTCTATTTTTCTGAGTGAGCCAGCCTGATTTGGAGTTGAGCTGATCCGATTGACAATTGAGCCAATCTGACTTGGATCCGAGCTGGCTCGATCAGCGGGAATAGATCTATGGCAGTGATTTTCATTAATTACTATTGTAGATTAAACTATGACAGCGGTTCTTTGTAACCATTATCGTAGTCTCAACCTATTGCAGCGGTTAGTCATAACCACTATGATATATTTTTTTTATATATTTTTTAAAATATTATATAATTTTAAAATTTAATATCCATCTTCATCATTCATTATCTAAATAATTATCATTAGAGTGTCATCACGAAAGATCGCCTTGATCTAATGACCCTAGCTTCATCGATAAAAAAAATTAATTTCGACGATCATGAATGATGATGCGATGATCTGATAGATAGACACCTCTAATGTATCAAAAAATCTATAATGATAATCTCGGTGATATTTGTAGTATACTATTAAAGTTTTACTTCAATCGGATATCGTTATCATGATCAAATTAGCATGAAATTATTTTGATCGTTAAATAAGAAATGAGTGATCAAAGGATTAGATGGCGTCCATCCATGAGATAATTTTTTAGATAAATGATCTTAACTACTATTTTAATAATATTTAGGATGGTGATCATAAAATTTAAATCATGAATCTAAGAATGATTCAAAACTATATGTCGCTTGATACCTATTCTTAAACTCCATTGATAATTATACTCATTTTTTTGCAAGATCTGCTTAACATGAATAGTTCTTATAAAAATAATTTAAATTTTATGATCACCATCATCAAAATTATTAAAATAGTAGCCAAGATCATTTATCTAAAAAATTATCTCATAATCAGATACCATCTAGTCCTTTGATCACTCGTTTCTCATTTAATGATCGAAATTATTCCATGCTAATTGATCATGATAACGATATCCGATTGAAGTAAAACTTTGATAGTATTCTACAAATATCATCAAAATTATTGTTGTAAATTTTTGGACACATCAAAGATCTTCATCTATCAGATTATCGCATCATCGTTTATGATCATCGAATCAATTTTTTCTGATCGATGAAGTTAGTGCCATCGGATCGAGGTGGTCTTTTTTGATGACACTCTAATAATAATTATTTAGATAATGAACAATGAAGATGAATATTAAATTTTTAAATTATATAATATTTAGAGTAAAAATAAAAAAAAAATATCATAGCGGTTATGACTAACCGCTGCAATAGGTTGAGCCTACAGCAGCGGTTACAAAGAACCAATGCCATAGTTTATTAGATTCTATTACAGTGATTTTAAAAATCACTGTCGTAGTATTTGTTGCTGTAGTTCTTTTCTATAGTAGTAAAAAAAATTTTATTCTGAATGGCATATCGACTACAGGTTAACTTCAGTAGGGCATCCACAATCAAATGGACAGGTCAAGATTACAAATCGAATGATTCTCCAAAGCTTGAAAGCCAAACTCATTGAAACCAAAGATCTCTGGATGGATGAACTGTATAATATCTTTTAGGCATACAAAACCACTCCCAGACAACCGATTGGGAAAATGCTTTTCAAACTCGTGTTTGAAGAAGAGATAGTGATACCTATGGAAATCGACCTTCGAACACCAAGAATGAAAAATTTTCATGAAGAGAGCAACGCAGATTGGTTGAGAACTGATCTCGACTTACTGGAAGAAACTAGAGAAAAGGCTCAAATTCACATGACAACCTACAAGCAGAAGATAGCCAGATATTATAATACCTAAATAAGACCAAAAGTCTTTCACAAAGGTGATCTAGTTCTTCATCGAGCTGAAATCTCAAAATCCTTAGAATAGGAAAAACTTGCCTCAAACTGAGGGGGGCCATATCGGATCACTAAAAAAAAAAGACTGGAGCATATAGGATCGAAAACTTAGATGACTCGAATATTTTGAGAATATGCAATGCTGAGAATCTTAGAATATACCACCAATGAATCCTAAATAAAAGCTCTAAAATTTTTGTCTCATAGAAGATGTTTTTTCAAAATATTGTACCATCTTTCGACCACCTTAGTAAAGACTTAAATGAATTCAAAAACCTATCCAAATGAGGCTATACTATCCAGCCAAACAAGGAAAAGATAAAAGTAAACCTATTCAAATGAGACTATGCTGTCCGACCAAACAAGGATAAGGTATAATTGAGTTTGTCCAAAAAAGGCTATGTTGTCTAGCCAAACGAGGATAAACTACATAGTGAGACATCCGATCTCCAAATTGGATCTTATAAATTAGATCATGAGACATCTGATCTTCAAATTAAACCTCACAAACTAGATCGTGAGACATCCAATCTTCGAATTAGACCTCACAACTAGATCATAAGATACCTGATCTCCGGATTAGACCTCACAAATAAGATCGTGAGATATCCGATCTCCATATTGGACCTCACAATCTAGATCGTGAGACATTTGATCTGCAGATCGGACCTCTAGAGTTTACCGACTCAAATTTTAGGTTCACACTTGAAGATGCCCGAGTCAAAGTTTAAAAAGCTGACTAAATTACAACAAATACTTTTTGAAACCTTTTGGAAAAAGGAGAGAAATCGAAAAGTAGCCGGTTAGACTCTTATCAGATGAAAGAAAAACTTACCTGCCAATCTCAGATTCAAGTAAAGGTACTCCTAAACTTCTACTTGGTTTAAATTAAAAGTTCAACTTCTAATTGAAGAATACGATTTCATACATATACTTGCTAAGGCAACCTCACATCGTTGCCCGAACGAGGTCAACCAATATGAACCTGATTAAAGATCAATCGCTGTCTATTACGTATAACTTAGAATATTTTGAATAAAAATTATTCTAGCCCATATCGAGCGATGCTAGATCGAAAATATTCGATATCGTAAATAAATACAAAAGCAGTCAAATCAGAAAGAAGTTTTCATTACCTTGAAGAAGTTTTTGCAAAAAGCCCCAAACTGGGCTAATACAAGAGATAGTTAACAAAAGGAAAGAAAAGAAAAAACTATAAAAATTAGGCATATGCATGAGAAGCTTATGTAGGAACAGCTTCCTGATCATCATTCGAAAACTCTACTGATATGATCTCGATGGCTGGGCCTCGGCAGGAGCAAGAGGGAGTTGTTGAGGAACTACCTTGCGAGCAGGCTGAGGTGCATCTACAGGAGGGGCCACATCCGACGTTGGTTGGAAAATTATCTCTAATATCAATGAAAGTCTGGCCTCCTGGATAACATCGCTCAAGTTTAAGTCAGCAAAAAGCTTTCCAATTAGACTCTTGAAGTTGTTGAACCCACTATCAAAAGCCTCCCCAAAGCTTCCATGATCTCCTCCTGAAAAGCTTTAAAGGACTTGTAATCCTCCACAGCCCTATCAGCAGTGGCCTTCAATCAGTTAACATCCCTCTAGTAAACTAGGAGGGCCTTGTTCCAAGCAGCTACTATGTCATCCCAGAAAGACACCATCTCCTCCATCTTCTTCACCTTGGCCTCCAGCTCGAGAATCTTGGAGATCTCTTGCAGCTCTAGCAGCCTCTTCTTTCCTTCATTGGCCTTCATTTGGTAATCTATCAAGGTCTTATTTTTTTTTTATTATAATCAATTTCTTCTGGAGCTGCTTCTTCAACTCCTTGGGGACCTTGGCCTCTTTTGCACCTTTCTCCTCTATCACCTTCTTACAGTTCTTTGCCGCCTCCATGGACTTTTTATTCTCAAAAAATCATGCCATGTGCTTAATGACCAATCTGAAGAACATGGTGGACTGATAAAATAAAAAAGACAATATCAGGTCGGTAAATGACCAACATCAAAAGAAGAAGAAGAGAAAAAAGCAGTGTCAAGTCAGTTATAAACCAACATTAAAAAAGAGAGAGAGAAGGAGAATCTTACATCCAAAATGCTGTTGAAGCCATAATTCATCAGCTCCTCCAACTCGAGGTCCCTCCTACGGGAGTTTAAGTCCCGCTGTGGCATTATAGCACATAGCAGGTTCCTACCAAGCCTCGGTGTGTCTCTCTTGTTGGTAGAGATCGACGGTGGGTCAATCTCAAAAACTTTCGATCCTTCGAAGGATTAGGACTGACGAGTAGAAGCCGAGGTTGGTACAATTGATGGATTAGACCTTGGCTATGCAAAAGATGAACCCGACTTTAGGCAGGTCACTAGCTCCTTGGAAGGCGGACGGAGTGCCTCAGTAGACTGTCGATGTCCCTGCAACATCGGAGATGATACAAGTGAGAGGAGAGTATTGACAGGAGCTGCATTGATGACTAACATCTCCGAAGTGGAAGCTGAAGCAGATTGGAGGGATGCCGATGTGAGGATGGCAGCTTCCTTCTCTTTTTTCCTCTTAGCAAAGGGAAGGCCGGAGGGCTTTTGTTTCCTCTTTCTTTTCTTCACTAACCTCTTGGGATCGAACCTCATGAGTGCTACCACAATAAAAGGAGATGTCCTAATTAGTAAAACACATGCATGAAAATTTGAAAGAAACTTAACGACAAACTCACCTTAAGGAGAGATCTGGCTGATGCCAGAGTCGAACAATGATTAATCCATCACCAACTAGCTAAGCTTGGGCACCTTCATATCCAGTAGCTCTTCAAAGGCATTTTTATTTCTAGATAAAACTTGGTTATTAGAGTTCCAATTGAGCCAGGGTTAACCCCAACTATGATTGAGACTTCAAGGGATATCAGAAGAAATAAAAAAGAAATGATTTTTTTAGTTATGAATAGAAGAAAGAAGGGAAGGAACAAATTTATAGTAAGTTTTGGGTGAAAAATACCACCAACCCTCCTCCATTGGATGCTTCTTCAAAATGAATAGTGCCCTAAAAAGAAAAATCCTAAGCTCTGTGGCAACAAAGCTACAACGAATGATGAAAACCAAGATAATCCTAATAGCATTGAGAGTAACTTAAGTCGGATACAGTCTATAGAAGTCCAAAATATTATAGATGAAAGGATATAAGAAAAAATGCAATCCAGATTAGAGTGCTTATCATAGAAGGCCACATAATCTTCAGGAGCCTGTATGACATGGTCATTCAGACTAGGAGCTATTAGTTGAAAATTCTCAGAGATAAGATACTTTTTTCTAAGCTTTTTCAGATCGGCATCGATTAGAATGGAAGGCTCGGTACTTAGACCAAAATAATCTAGAAATCTTCTTATTGGAGACTCTGAACCATCATTTCCAGAAGTACTAGCATCGGCGATCGTTTGAGAAGGATCACCCACCTCAAGCTCGAGTCGGGGCTGGGTCGATCAGATTTTCTGAACACCCAGGATAGCCTCTTCTCTCTTACTGCCATCAAGAGAAGTACTCTCATGAGAGGATATGGCCAAGAGGAAAAAAAGAACAAGAGAGATGAAGAAAGACTAAATAAGAAAGATGGTAAAGAAAAGAAAGAAATTCTAAGTAGAAAACATTCTAAATCTAAAAGCAAGAAAAAGAGATCTACCTAGGGAAAAAAGACTTTCTCTTCTAGCTCTAGTAGCTCTCCTTAACATCGATGATCACTAGAATGGTCCTCTTCTCTGGTCGCTTGGATGTAAGGAAGCTTCTGAAATCTCAGTTGTTGGGGATAAACCCCGCTCCCATTAAAGTCCAACCTGATGCTTAGCCTAATGCAACTGATAATCATGGAAGAGCTTCGATCAAAAATTTTTCTTCAGTGGTCGGACCTCAATCGAACTCCTCTAATGATCAAATCTTAGCCAAACTTTTTTAGCTAACCAAACTTCTTAGCGGTCAAACCTCAGTCGGATTCCTCCAGGAGCCGAACTCCTTCCAGATCTCTTCTTCAAATGGATGCCTATAGGAGTAGAACACCTTCCGAAATTCTTCCTCAGTCGGACTCCTTTAGGAGCCGAACTCTTTCCGAATCTCTCCCTCAGTCAGATTCATCCAAGAGCCGAACTCCTCCTGGACTTCTTCCTCAGTCAAACTCCTTCAGGAGCCAAACTCCTTCCGGATCTCTTCTTCAAATGGATGCCTATAGGAGCCAAACTCCTCCCAAACTTCTCCCTCAGTCAGACTCCTTTAGGAGCCGAACTTCTTTCAGATCTCTCCCTCAATCGGACTCATTCAGGAGCCAAACTTCTTTCGAACTTCTCCCTCAGTCGGACTCCTCCCAGAGTCGAACTCCTTTCGAATCTCTCCTTCAGATGGATGCCTACAGAAGCCGAACTTCTTTCGAACTTCTCCATCAGTCAGACTCCTCCAGGAGCCAAACTTCTTTCGAATTTCTTCTTCAGTCAAGTCCCTCAAAGAGTCGAACTCTTTTCAGACTTCTCTACCAGTCGAATTTCTTCAGGAGCCAAACTTCTTTTGGACTTTTCTTCAGTCAGATTTCTTCAGGAGCTGAACTTCTTTCAGATTTTTTCTTCAGTCAAGTTCCTACAAGAGCCGAACTCCTTCCAGATCTTTTCTTCAGTCGGATGCCTACAGGAGCCGAACTCCTTCCGAACCTCTCCTTCAGTCGGATTTCTTCAGGAGCCAAACTCCTTCCAAACTTCTTCTTCAGACGGATGCCTACGGGAGCCAAACTCCTTTCGAACTTCTCCTCCAATCGAATTCTTCTAAGAGTCGAACTTCTTTCGGACTTCTCCTTCAGTTGAATTCCTCCAGGAGCCTAACTACTTTCGAACTCCTTCTGTTGAACTTCTCCATCAGTCGGACTCCTTCTAAACTTCTTCATCAGTCGAACTCCATCCAGATTTCTCCAGCAGATTACTTTCAGATTTTAAATAGCATTTCTTTCAGATGATCCCTTCTAGGCATATTTCTTTTAGGAGTCCAAACTCCTCTAGAATTGACATACGTCAAAGCTCTTCATCTCTCCATGCGGCTCCGAGCAACTTAGTATCGGACGGCTATGGCTGTCACTATCAGTCCGCTGCAGACGGCGCCCATCTTATGCAACTCTGAGCGATCGACTATCAGACGGCTATGGCTGTCACTATCAGTCCGCTGCAGGCGACAGCGACCCGCTATCGGATGGCGATGGCTCTCACTATCAGTCTACCATAGGTGACGATGGCCTCGAGCAGCCCGTTATCAGGTGGTGTCAGCTGTCACTATCTATCTACTGCAGGCTCCGTCTACAAAAGAAATTCTTTAGATATGTTTTCTCTAAGCTCTCTTCTTCTTCCTAAAATTCTACCGAACTCTTTTCTGAGCACTCCATTCCTATTGGCCCGATGAGCTGATTTGATCGTCGGAGGATCCTACCGGAGCCACCACCACCAACTTTGGATGAAACTTTATTTTGCAGGTCACCGACGGTAACCTTATCTTCCTCGACTCTAGCTCGATTTGACGTCAACCAGATTCTGCACTAATAGGATTGGCGCTAAAAGAAGGACCTCTATTTTTAAGATACCCTTATTCTTAAAGGGATGTTCAGTCGATCCTATAGATCTTTTTCTTTAAGATTCATCTCCATCCTCTTTCTCAATCTCGAAAAATGCCTCTAAAGAGGATGACTACCCAAAGATCTATCGCTTCTGCCGTCAGATCTGGATCAGATTCATCTATCCATGCTCCATCGTCGGTGCTTCAACCTCCTCCTCCACCGACGGTCGTGATAGATTGAAAGCAGTTTAACCTACTGATGCAACGGATTCAAGGCCTCACCGAAATGGTGCAGACCATGCGGCAGTCCTCGATGGTGATACCGTTAGAAAATCCGTCATCGGGATATTAGAAATTGATCCCAAGGAGGAGCACTTGGGCTAGCATATCCTTCGCCCTTGAAAAAAAAAAATTAGAGAGAAGAGGATCCTTGCTCGGATCATGATTCTTCTTCGAAAGAGATCTTTTTCATCCACAACTGGAAGCCTTCCAAGATCTATGATCGAGATGATGTCCTCGATCAAAAATTATGAAAGATGGATCGACGTATTGAGGGACTCTGCCACGTTGCCCTGGTTTACTATGATGACATCTACATCGATCTTCCTTTCTCTCCCTGAATTATGCAAGAGTCTATTCCGTCGAACTTCAAGCTCTCCCAATTTGAAAGCTACGACGAAACCTCTGATTTGATCGATCACTTGAAAATCTTCTGGACCATGATGCTGCTCCATGGTGCACCAGACGCCATATTATGCCGAGCTTTTTCATCTACCTTAAAGAGGCAGCAAGAAACTGATACTCGATATTGAAGTCAGATATGATCTTCTTCTTTGACCAGATGAGCCATCAATTTGTGGCTCATTTTATTAGCAGCCGACGTTTTCTCCGAGGTTTGGATTCTCTGATGAATATCAAATAGAAGGAGGAAGAATCTATCTGGGCTTATGTCATCCGATTTAATGCAACTGCATTGGAGGTCCAGAACTTGGACCAGTCTATTGCAATAGTCATACTCAAGGGCGACCTTCAGAAGAACGATTTATTATTCTTCCTGGAGAAAAAGTACCCAGGGAACTTTGCTGATTTGCTAGCTCGGACTGAGGGATATACCCAAGCGAAAGAAGACTTCAAGTTGAAGGATGAGGAAGCCACAAGAGAGCGGCATAGACCCACCACTGATTGAGGGCCAAATAAAGTTTGGCCGTGCTCACGGACTCCCCCGAGCACAAGCGAGCCCGAACTTCCCCTCAAGCTCATCATCAAAGAAGCCCCGACAGCAAGGCACGAAGTTCTCCCTCAGGAAGGTTCCACAACTACGCCCCCCTTAATGCTTCTAAAGCTCAAGTTCTAATAAAAATTAAGAATAAACTACCGAGATCAGAAGAATTATGATCTTCTCTAAACAAGCGCAATCAAAGCAAGTACTGCCTTTACCATCGTGACCATGGCCACGATACTGAAGAATACATTCAACTCTAAGACAAAATTGAGGAGCTCATCAGGAGAGGCTGGTTGGGTCGATTCCTCAAATGCTGGTATGAAGCAAGAGTAGATCAGCCAAGAATGTTGCCGCAGCCAGAACCACCAATGAGGAAGGAACAACATAGAGATTGGCAGCCTCTCGACATCATCAACACTCTCTTTGGAGGGCTTAGTACTTCGACGAGCCGCCTTCTCTCAACCTCAGAGCCAGGAAAAGCTTGCTCCGAATTGGAAAGGCCCATATGAAATAGAGAAGGTTGTCCAGTCCAAAATTTATCGCTTGAAGAAGCTCGGAGGAAGAACGCTCCTACGACCTCAAAATTCAAAAAATCTAAGAATGTACTATCAGTAATTTTTCTTCAATAAAATTTCTCTATTTTAATATTATTATTTCTTGATGCAAAAACTATGTAATGACAGAAAAGAAGCAATCAATAGTGGCCATGTTAAGAACAGAAGGAGAACTTTATCCTAACATGAGCAAGTCGAAGTCCTTCAACCTCGACTGAAGATAAAATCTTTTCCAAACTTCAACGTCTATGCCAACAGAAGATAAGATCTTCTTCAACCTCGGCTAGAGATAAGATCTCTCCTGAGCTTCTACGTCAATAGGAGATAAGATATTCTTCAACCTCGGCTGAAGATAAGATCTTTTTCGAGCTTCAACTTCAATGTCAACCTCGGCTGAAGATAAGATCTCTCCCAAGCTTCAACTTCAATGTTAACCTCGGCTAGGGATAAGATCTTCTCCGAGCTCCAATCCTTCAACAGAAGATAAGATCTCTCCCAAGCTTCAACTTGAACTAGTGCAGAGTCTGAAAGAGGACTTCGACAGTCATCTTTTTTATACTTTCTTTCTTCGAATTTCAAACTCGAGAGTGGGGAGACTATTATTGGGGATAAATTTCGCTCCCATCGAAGTTCAGCCTGATGTTTAGCCTAATGCAATTGGTAATCACGAAAAAGTTTCGATCTAAAATTTTTCTTTAGCAGTCGGATCCTAGCCGAACTCCTTCAGTGGTCAAATCTTAGTCGAATTGTTTTAGTTGGCCGAACTTCTTAGCGGCCGAACCTCAGTCGGACTCCTTTAGGAGTCGAACTCCTTCCAGATCTCTCATTCAGATGGATGCCTATAGAAGCCGAACTTCTTTCTCAGTCGAACTCCTCCAAGAGCCGAACTCCTTCCGAATCTCTTCCTCAGTCGGACTCATCCAGAAGTCAAACTCCTTTCATACTTCTCCCTCAGTCGGACTCCTCTAGGAGTCGAACTCCTTTCGGATCTCTCCTTTAGACGGATGCCCATAGGAGCCAAACTTCTTTCGGACTCTTCCAAGAGTCGAACTCCTTTCGGATCTCTTCCTCAATCGAACTCATCCAGGAGCCAAACTTCTTCCTCAGTCGGACTCCTTCAGGAGCCAAATTTTTTTCAGATCTCTCATTCAGATGAATGCTTATAGAAGCCGAAATCCTCCTAGACTTCTTCCTCAATAGGACTCCTTTAAGAGCCAAACTTCTTTCGGATCTTTCCTTCAGTTGGATGCCTATAGGAGCCGAACTCCTTTTAGATTTCTCCTTCAGTCAAGTTCCTCAAGGAGCTAAACTTCTTTCAGACTTCTCCACCAATTGGATTCCTCCAGAAGTCGAACTCCTTTTGGACTTCTCCTTCAGTCGAATTCCTTCAAGAGCTGAACTCCTTTCAGATTTCTTCTTCAGTCAAGTTTCTACAGGAGCCGAACTCTTTTCGGATCTTTTCTTCAATCGAATGCCTACAGGAGCTGAACTTCTTTCGGACCTCTCCTTCAGATGGATGCCTATGAGAGCCAAACTTCTTTCGAACTTCTCCTCCAATCGGATTCCTCCAGGAGCCGCATTCCTTTCGGACTTCTCCTTCAGTCGGATTTCTCGAGGAGCCCAACTTCTTCTGAACTTCTTCAGCCGAACTTCTTCACCAGTCGGACTCCTTCTGAACTTCTCTATCAATCGAACTTCATCCAAATTTCTCCAGTAGATTACTTCTAGATTTTAAGTAGCATTCCTTCCGGATGATCCCCTCTAGCCGTATTTTTTTAGAAGTCTGAACTCCTCTAAAATTGACATACGTCAAAGCTCTTCACCTCTCCATGCAGCTCCGAGCGGCTCAGTATCGAACGGCTATGATTATCACTATCAGTCTATTACAGGCGGCGTCCCTCTCATGAGGTCCTGAGCGGTGGGCTATTAGACGACTACGACTATCACTATCAGTCCGCTACAGGCGACAGTGACTCGCTACCGAATGGCGATGGCTATTACTATCAGTCTACCATAGGCGATGGCGACCTCGAGCGATCCGCTATCAGACGGTGTCAGCTATCACTATCTATCTGCTGCAGGCTCCATCTATAAAAGAAAACCTCCAGATATGTTTTCTCTAAGCTCTCTTCTTCTTTCCAAAACTCTGTCGAACTCTTTTCTGAGCACTCAATTTCTTTTGATCCGAAGAGCTGACTTGATCGTCGAAGGATCCTATCGGAGCCACCAGCACCGATTCCGAATGAAACTTTATTTTACAAGTCACCGATGGCAACCTCATCTTCCTCGACTCTAACTCAATCCGACGTCAATCAGATTCTGCACCAACATCAGTTATAAAGTCTTTGCACTAAAAAGGGGCAGCAGAATAAAATTGAAACGGACACCACCCTATATATATAGAAAGGAATGACGGTCCAGATTAATCTGTCCACCATTGAATTCAATCTACTTGTCAACAATTCAGAGAGGCTGCAGAAAAACCATTTCAGCATATCCCATTCTGATTAAGCAATGTTAGTACAATTCGTATGACAAATCAACTGATTAATGAAAAAGCGACATGTGCCCCACGTCGCCTGGACTACAATAAAGTGAACAATGATGAATTCCCACTTTCCATTCCTCCTTAAATATCCAGTACAGTGCCCACAATGGAATCCCCCCAAAATGAGGCGGCATCTCATTTCAAATCATTGAAAAGTTAATTCTGGCGGTTGCACGATGCAGTTATCGGTGATAAAAATTAAGAGATATCTTTCAGAAATGATTTTCCACACTAGTCGTAGAAAATTTTACTACAGGTTTGGAAAGCAGGGGATAAGTGCTAGTGCAGACAATCATCATCGAACACATGATAGCATTAGAAAAATCATTGATCCAGATGACTGCTAAAAGCATAATGATTGATATCAGCTCTAAGTCAGTAAAATATTGATCTAAAACTCGAATTAATTTGGACCAGAGCCAAGTATGGCACGTTGTTCTAACGGTAAGTTTAGATCAGTAATATACCAACCATACCAACCAGACCGGCAAAACTCCATCCTCAACGATATCTAGATTGTCACTATAAATCAAGATCGATCTTCAACTAACCTCCAATGGCTCATACAAGATGAGATTAGTAATTCACCATTCTAAAAATCAGTAGCTCACCTTCCTATCCACGGCCTCTCCACCAAAAATTGGATTTATACTGACCTCAATAGTAACAGTAATCTGCTTAACAGCTGAGTCCAAGATCAGGTTTACTTTATTCTTATTGTCAGTTCTATCATGTCAAGATCGACAAAAAGCTGACGTTACTAATACAGTAAAGGAAAGTATCGTCCAACTCTATTATGTCGAGATCGATTAAATACCGACCTCACCTATCCACGAGATCGATAAAACATCGACCTTGACATAATGAAAGACTGATCGAGTATTAGGTGCTCTCCAATTAAATCATAGCTATCCTCCAGCATATCACGGCTAATTGCCATCTGGATAAATAGTTTATAGCCATCATCAAGCTGGCCATTTTATTATAATAAATTAATGGTCTAGCAAACTTTTTTTAAGGCCTAAGCAAATCCTTCTATAAATAAAGGAGCATGGTAGTCTTCCGAAGGTAAGTTCTGATTCACAGAGCCAAGACTCTGATGAAATCTACTCTCAACTTCTTCATTAAAGGAAGATCGAACTACTCTCCATTTAAATCCTCTCTTATTGCCTTCCTATCTTGTATTTTTACTATCTATTCTCATGACCTCAGCTGACTTAGACATCAGAGGATCTTCTCAATGAGTATTCTTGTACTAAGAATAAGAGGAACAAGTTGACGCTTGTTTCTGAAGTAAAAATAGTCCGATCTATTCTTGAATAGCTTCCCTCAAAAGAGCTTCCGCTTGCTCGGTGAATATCTTGGTAGAAGATATAATTTCTTGAAATTGAGGTTTATTCTTTTTTAAGTAGGTACATAACTGAACGACTGTCCAATTTCTAATGGATCAAGATATCCATTTACTCCGGTATAAATAATAACTATCTATTCTTCCACCATGAGAGGGTTTGATTGGGATTGTTTAAGAAACTTACGTAATCCTTGATCTCTTACCAATTGATTCTGAGTAGCTTTTTCGAGATTAGAAGCGAATTGTGCAAAGACTTCTAACTAGATGGTATCCCATTAGTTTTTAAAATTTTTTTATAGATTAATCTATGATCCACATCGATTCAACTCTAAATTAGCTCTCCAGCACGTGCCTTCTCCAACAATCTGAAGACTTACAGCAATAAATATTATTTTTACCTATTTCAAATATCATTTTTATCTATTTAATCATATAATTAATTTCATTTTTATTTTATATATATACATATATATATATATATATATATATATATATATATATATATATATATATAGAGAGAGAGAGAGAGAGAGAGAGAGAGAGAGAGAGAGAGAGAGAGAAAGAGAGAGAGAGATACGCCGAGCTAACCACTTTCGGTGCAATATAATGAATTCATCTACATTTGTCCGTGTATTAAATGCGTCGATGCAGTGAATCGTGAAACAAATTGTTAATAATCATACACTTAACGCCTCACACCGTGGCTGTCGCGTTTCTCTCATCTATTACCCGATTGCTGCAAGGAGAGATGGTACCGGCCGTCTCTGTCATATCATGCTGGACGCACGTATCAAACTCCTTGGAGGTTGATTAAAGGATTTGTCTGTTGCGAGGACTAGCTAGATTAAAGCTACCCCTGATTCCAGCAAGGTCAAAATTCCATCAAGCTGTGAACCTTTCCTTTTAAAGATCTACGCCTATGATTGAGGTCTTGTACGAAAGCACGTGAATGCCCATGTGCCGCACTCCTAAGGTCCCCATCATATCAGGACTGGCGACAAAATTTACCATCAAGCTTGCACATGATGCAGAGAGATTAGATAATAAAATAAGATATAATTACTAAATTTATATGAAAAACAATTTAATTAAGAATTTCCGATCAATTTTATATTAAAAATATATTTCAAATAATTTTAAATAAGATATATATTTTAAAAATATGGAAAACATTTATTCTAAATACCGCCACTGCTCTTTTGCTGCAACATAAATAGAATGGTAGGTTATCTATATCATAAGAATATGTAAGGGAAATTGGATACGGAACACATTAAAGTAATTGATATTTTATAATCATTTTAATATTTTTGATCCGAGTAATCCTGCAAGGTCATGACCAAAATGTTTCTTTGAATAGTTTTATTTCCATGTGAATTGTAAGGATTATGCAGGGCCCTTTCCCTTCAGGATTTTCTTTTGATTAAGACCAAACAAAACTTGTTTAGTTCGTTTGGCTTGAATTAGAAGGGCAGGAAGCTAGAATTATTAAGAAATACTTGATGGTGGATAAATCTTTTGCTTGAAGTTACCTACTTATTTCCTGATGGAAAATATAGGGGACTATGTCTAAAGATCGCTTGATGGAACAAGGCATCTCTATCTACTTCATTATTCTATCTACTTCACTATCATATTTGTAGGGTCATGAATGGTTCAAGTTATGTTTGTTTGGAAGTAATTTTAGAATCGAACTAATTTAAATTATTTTTTTAAAATCAAAATTAAAATTAAATTAATCTTGTTGGGGATAAATCTCGCTTCTGCTGAAGTCTAGCTTGATGCTTAGCCTAATGTAACTGGTAATCATAGAAGAGCTTCGATAAAAAATTCTTCTCTAGTGACCAAACCTCAGCCGAACTCCTCCAGTGGCCAAACATTAGTCGAACTCCTTCAGCTAGCCAAACTCCTCCAACGGCCAAACATTAGTCGAACTCCTTCAGTCGGTTGAACTCTTTCAGTGGCCAAACCTTAGCCAAACTCCTTCAGCCGGCCGAATTTCTCAG
Organism: Cocos nucifera; assembly: GCA_006176705.1. Taxonomy (NCBI): domain Eukaryota; kingdom Viridiplantae; phylum Streptophyta; class Magnoliopsida; order Arecales; family Arecaceae; genus Cocos; species Cocos nucifera. The sequence goes on from QRFJ01001797.1 coordinate 321,062, forward strand.
CTGCCGAGCTCCAACCGAACTCCTCCAGCAGTCGAACTCCTTTCGAACTCCTCCTTCAGCTAGCATCCCTCTTGGATGATCCCCTTTAGCCGTATCCCCTTTAGGAGTCCGAACTCCTCTGAATTGATGTATGTCGAAGTTCTTCACCGACCAACGCCTGCTTCCTCCGAACTTCGATTATTGAATCTCAACGAATGATCACTATCAGTTTGACAATATCTCTCTCTCTCTCCATACTGAACCCCACGTGGCCTTGAGCGGCTCAGTACCGGACAGCTACGGCTATCGCCATCAATCTGCTACAGGCGGCGCTACAGGCAGCGCCCTCCTCCGTGACAGACTTCACCAGACCTCGAGCGGCCCACTACCAGATGGCTGCAAGCTGTTATTATCAATCCGCTACAGGCTCCATCTATAAAAAAAAATCCTTCTAGACTCTTTTCCTTCTTGAAACTCTATCGAACTCTTTTCTGAGCACTCCATTTCTGTTAGCCAGAAGAGCTGATTTGATCGTCGGAGGGTTCTATCGGAGCCATCACCTTCGACTCTAGATGAAACTTTATTTTGCAGGTCATCGACCATAACCTCGTCTTCCTCAACTCCAGCTCGATCCGATGTCAACCAGAATTCCCCTCACCAATAGAATTGGCGCTTAGAGGAAGGTATCTCCTCCTGTTCCTGAGGTTATTCTTGTTCTTAAAGGTAAGTGCTCAGTTGATCGGCCTGTCGATCTTCTCTTCAAGACCTGCAATTTCGAGTTGACCGTCCTCAGATCAATAACTGCGGAGGATGGATCGATGGAATTGAGGAGATCGATCACTGTCGTCTTCAGTCTCACATCATTGTACTGTAGTATTGAGGCCGATTTATATTTGTGGGCCGATCATGTAGCATATGATGCATCGCAGTTTCCTTCTAGATTGATCTGATCTCGTGCGTTTCCTAAAAATCAAGAAGGTTTCCTATGCATCAGAGTCCCATTCCAAAGCTTTAACACGTTTTTAGGAAAGGCTGAAGTTCGGCGGAATGGGCTCTTGCATAATTTAGAAAGAGAAAAGAAGATCGATACGGACATCGTCATGGTGAGCTGAGACGACGTGATCGAGCTCCTCAATCCATCGATCCATCCTCCGCAGTTTTTGATCGAGGACGTCAACTCGATTGCAGGTCTTGAAGAAGAAGATCGACAGGATCAACTGAGCACTCCTTTAAGAACAAGAATACCTCAGGAACAGAGGGTCCTTCCTCTAGCGCCAATTCTATTGGTGCAGAATCTGGTTGACATCGGATCGAGCTGGAGTTGAGGAAGACGAGGTTATGGTCGATGACCTGCAAAATAAAGTTTCATCTAGAGTCGAAGGTGATGGCTCCGATAGAACCCTCCGACGATCAAATCAGCTCTTCTGGCTAACAGAAATGGAGTGCTCAGAAAAGAGTTCGATAGAGTTTCAAGAAGGAAAAGAGTCTAGAGGATTTTTTTTTATAGATGGAGCCTGTAGCGGATTGATAATAACAGTTGCAGCCATCTGGTAGTGGGCCGCTCGAGGTCTGGTGAAGTCTGTCACGGAGGAGGGCGCTGCCTGTAAGCGCCGCCTGTAGCAGATTGATGGCGATAGCGTAGCTGTCCGGTACTTAAAGCGCTTCAAGCACAGTGTAATATAAAAGAAACTAGATAAACTTCAAGCTTTCCTAATTTAAAAGCTACGAAGGAACCTCTGATCCGATCGATCATCTGAAAGCCTTTCGGATCATGATGCTGCTCCATGGCGCACCAGACGTCATATTATGCCGAGCTTTTCCATCTACCTTAAAGAGAGCAGCAAGAAACTAGTACTCGACATTGAAGTCAAGTACGATTTTCTTATTTGACCAGATGAGCCATCAGTTTGCGGCTCACTTCGTCAGCAGCTGACGTCTACGTCGAGGTTCGGATTCTCTGATGAATATCAAGCAGAAGAAGGAAGAAGCCATTCGGACTTATGTCATCCGATATAATGCTGCCACATTGGAGGTCCAAAATCTGGATCAGTCAGTTGCGATGGCCGCACTCAAGGACGACCTTCAGAAGAATGATTTGCTATTCTTCTTGGAGAAGAAGTACCCTAGGACTTGCCGATCTACTAGCTTATGCTGAGGGATATGCTCGAGCGGAAGAAGCCTTCAAATTGAGAGATGAGAAAGCCATAGGAGAGCGGCAGACGGGCAAATTTAGTAAACCCATGGCTCATAGAGGGCCAAATGAAGTTTGACTGTGCTCACGGACTCCCTCCGAGTGCAAGCGAGGTCGAACTCCCCCTCGAGCTCGTCATCAAAGAAGCTTCAACAGAAGAACGTGAAGAAGTTCTCTCCCTTGAAGATTTCATAACTATGTCTCCCTCAATGCTCCACAGACATCGGCCTGAAGTAAGCCAATGGCGCTACCGCAGCTAGAACCACCAACGAGGGAGGAACAACAAGGAGATCGGACCGCATTCCGACTATCAAATCCAATGTATTACTCTGGGGGCCTTAGTATTTTGGGACTTGCATCTCTTAGTTCAGAGTAAGAGAAAGCTTGTCCGAATTGGGAAAGACTCAACATGAAATTGAGGAGATCGTCCGGCCCAAAACCTTATCGCAATAGAGCTGGAGGACGTCCACGAACCTGTGAAACCAAGAATCTTGAGAATGTATTGTCGGTATTTTTCATTTAATAAAACTCTTATTCAACATTATATTTTCTCGTGCAAAAAATCTGAATGAATAGAAGAGGGCAGCCATCAATATGGCCATGTTAGGAAACGGAGGGAACCATCATCCATAACATGAGCAGTGAAGGTCATCGTTCATTTTAAGATGAGAATGGGGAGAGAGTCTGACAACGGTCATTCTGTGCCCCAAGTTCATTAGATAGGAGGGAACCTCATCCTAACACAAGCAAAGTCGGAAGGCCTCGTTCATTAGACGAGATTGGAGGGAGAGTCCTACAATGGTCCTTATGTACCCACAGTCCATTAGAAATGAAGGAGGAGAACCTTAATCCTAATATGCGAGAAAGTGAGGTTTATTCATTTTGACAAGATGAGGGGAGAAGATCTGAAACGGCCTCTTTGTGCCCATATGCCATTAGGAAGAAAGGAGAACCTCACCTAACGTGAGCAATACGTCAAAAACCGTCGTTCATTTTTAGACGAGATGGAGGGAGAGGCCTGAACAAATGGTTCCTATGTGCCCTCACAGTCATTAGGAATGATTTAACTAAAACTTGTAGAAGGAGAATGCATCGTCTAACGTGAGCAAAGGCCGAAGGCTTCCCGTTCATTTTTAGAATCGGTATGACGTGGGAAAGGCACCGCTTCACGGCCTCATTGTGTCCAGCAAATTAGTGTAGAACAAGACTTTTTCTTGGCATTTGGATTTGAAGACAAGATCTTCTCCCGAGCTTCAAACTTCGAACGCAACCTCGGTTGAGATAGATCTTCCAATGAGTTTTTCAAACTGCAACGTCAGAAGCAAATAGTCTTCTTCTAACCTCAGTTGGAGATAAAGATCTCTCCCTAAAGTCTTCAACGTCTTACATCAACAAGATAATAATAGATCTCACTTCAACCTCGAATTGGAGATAAGATCTCTTTTCCGAAACTTTCAAACATCTACGTCAAACCAGGAGATAAGATCTACCTTCAACTTCGGTTGGAGATATAAGACTTCCCGAGCTTCTAGCTTTAAACTCAACCTCGGCTGGAGATAAGATCTCCTCCAAGCTTCAAAAGTCATACATTCAACACGAAGATAAGATCTTCCTTTCAATCTCGAATTGGAGTAAGAGTTCTTTCCCTCAAGCTTCAACTTCAACTTCAATCTCAGCGTAAAGATAAAATCTCCTCAAGCTATCTACATCAAACAGAAAGATCAAGATCTCCTCCAATCTCGATGGAGACATAGGATCTTTCTCCGGAGCTTCAACTTCAACTTTCAATCTTCAAACCCTCGTGAAAGATTAAATCTTCTTTACGAACTTTACATCAATAGAGATAAAATCTCCTTGCAATCCTCCGGTGTGGAAGATATTAGATCTCCCCGAGTCTCAAACGTCTACTTCAATAAGTATGGATAAGATATTTCTTAACCTCGGCTGGAGGGATAAATGTATCTCCCTTCGAGTTTCAAATATCATCTACATCAAACAGGGTATGCATTCCTTCAACCTCGGTGTGGTAAGTAGGGAGATTTCTCCTCCGAGACTTCTTACAATCTAATCCTGGGAGATGAGAGATTCTCTCTCCTAAGTGGGCTACTGCGACACGGTTAGACAACTAATCTTAATCCTCCGAAGAGACTTCAACTAACAATTTCTACACTATCTGGTTGAGAACTTAATAATCTCGTCCAATCTCTACTACGGTGATTTTAATCTTTCAAACCTCGGTTGGTAATAATGAGTGACTTATATTTTCGAGCTTTTTGTAACGGTATCAAATTCTAATACTCCGGTGTCTGTGGAGAATAAACCATATTTTTTTTCACAGCCTTTCTCGTCCACATTTATCACTTTAGAGTAGATAGTATTCTCTCTTCCTTCACAGACCCTTACGGTGGTTCTATAGGAATAATCAGTTTTCAGGTATCCAATGATGTCTATAAAAGTTGCTATTGTCTAACAGAAGATAAGTATCATACCTTCATTACTTGCAGCGGGGAGATAAGCCATGCGGCTTCTCCGAGCTTCAACTTCAACTTAAACTCCTCTGGTTTGGTAGACTCAAAATCTTGCGGCCTCAGCTTTCTTACCATCAAGATGATGGAGATAAGATCTCCTTCAACCCTCGACTCGACAAGATACGATCTTCTTCAAAAAATCTGCGGCCCTGGAGCACTAAGATCTTTTTGCCTCGAGGCTCATACGTCTAACTATTGTCAATGAGGAGGAGATTCTGCGGCTTCAATCTACCCGATTGGCGAGATGAATAAGATCTTCTCCGAGCTTCTACATCAACAGGAGATAAGATCTTTCTTTCATTAATACACTGCGACTTGGGAGGAGTTGAAGAGATACTCTCCACTGACGATCATTTTAATTTAATCTACATTAGAGGTAGGTAAGATTAACATCCAGCGCACGGCCTTCAATTCTGCTCGCAGAGGAGATGTCAAGATCCTTTCCACTCACAGAGTCCTTACTACATCGATGTAGGTTTAGATAAGATTTCTCTTAACCTACCTGGCTGAGACTCGAGAGTTACTCCCGTAAAGGTGTTTCAACATCTACAATCAATAGGAGATTAAGGATTTACTTCATGTCAACCACGACTTGGAGAGTGAAAAGATTCATCCCCCGAGCTTCTAAAAGGCTCACGTGATGGTATCAATTAGGAGATAGTCAGATCTCTGAACCTTTTGTATCAAACTGGCCAGTGCGGGATTAGGAGAATCTTGTCATCGCAGCGATTCAACTTTTCAACTTCTACGTCGGTACGACTCAAGATCATATTACTTTATCTTCGAGCTTTACAAAAGGCTTAACGTCAACAGGAGATAGTGAGTCGGTTCCTTCGAATTCTTGGCTTTGGAGATAAGATCTTCTCCCACGATTCAACTTCCATCTGTCCAACTCGCTCGGATAGAGACAAGATCTCCCACGACTTCAAACCAACAACCATTTTCAACAAAATGATATAGATCTCCTCAACCTCTGCTGGAGAATAAGATCTCTTCCCGAGCTTCGAACGTTCTACATTAATAGGAGATAGATCCTTCTTCAACCTCAGATGGATTTGATAAATAATCTCCTTCGAACTTCACATCCGTATCGATTACAATAGGGCATAATAAGATCTTTCCTTACAACCTCAGCTGGTAGATAAGATCTCCTCCGAGCTCAATGTCAAACATCTACAAAAGATAAGAATCTCTCTTTCAACCTTTCGCCTGGAGATAAGTCTCATCCTAGAAGCTTCTTACAATTCGAACAGGAGATAAATCTCCTCCATCAGCGACTTTGAAGACAAGATCTCCGGCACCGACGCTATCAACTGTCAACTTCATATTTCCTTCGAACTGGAGGATATAATTAGTGCTCCGTACCGAGACTTACGGATAACAGTCAATCAGTGGTATTGAATTTAGAGACAATGTAAAGGTGAAAAGTAAATTGATGAAAAGATAAGAATGGCATTTCTATCTAGTTAGGTGGAGCTTCCCATACAATCATAATCAACAGTAGCATGAATTAGAGGGTCTGCGCTTCAAATCTGTTCAATTGGAAGACAAGATCTCTCCCAGAGCTTCTACACTTTTTAACTTCAAAACCTCTGTGGCATGGAGAATAAGATCTCCCCCAGAGCTTCTTAACTTCAACGTCAATCTCTGACTGGAGATAAGATTTCCCCGAAAGCGTTCAATCTGAACTGGTTTTAGAGTCCTGAAGGCAGCGACTTCTCGGCAGTCACGGCTTTTCATTGTTACTGTCTTCCTTCGAAATTTCAATACTCGGAAGATGTGAAGAGGAGGGAACTGATTATTGGTAGACAAATCCTCACGGCTTACTGTCGAAAAGTCCAGCTTGATACTTAGCCTAATGGCAATCGCGATAATTACCATAAGACAGAGCTTACTCAACCTTAAAAGATTATCCTTCCAGCGGTCGGGATCCTGGTGGTTACCACCAGTCCGGGAACCCTTCAAGTAGCCAAATATTAAGCCAAAACTCCTTCACCACCGGATTGCTCCAACGATCAACACATTAGCCAACTTCTTGAGCCAATCAAATTACACTTTCAAGTGTCAAATTTCCTTAGTTGGAATCCATTCAACCGATGCGAATTCTCAGGGTCGAAGCCCCAACGCCTGAACTGCCATTTAGCTAGGCCGAGTCTCCCGCGCTTGTCCGGATGACCTCCGCCCATCTTAGGGAGTACCGAAGACTTCTCAGAGGAAATTGAATGTAATAGGATGCCGAAGTTCGGTTCATGCGCACCCAAGTTATTTCGACCTGTTTTCTCAGATGGCCCATTACAGGTATCGTATTATTCTGAATATAACACAAACGAATCACATTGTCAGTACGGATGACACCAGGGTCACCGGAAGGAATTCTCCCTTCTCCTAACATATTAAATACTCTCCACATGGTTTTGAAGTGGGGCTCAAAATAAATAGGGATAGGTACGACTTGTTCAGCAATACTCAGTCTTGCTATAGACGGCGCTAATAGCGGTGGCCTATTGAATCCACTGCGAATTTGACCAGACTTCACGATTCGAATGAAGGCCGATCGAGCACGAGGGTCTCCAAAGACTATAGGAGGACTCGAGAATTGGCGGTTACAGTTGATCACTATACAGATGTTCGAACTAGACATTGGACACTCCATCGTATAAGAAATGGGACTCAAACGAACGAACAGAGATATGGTAGTCTTCTTTCGATGACTAAAGCTCTTCCGACTGAAGATGATAACTTTTTTTTTTCGTTATAATAGTCCGAATCTCGATCGAGACCTCACTTGATGTGCAATCGCGATTGAGGAACGTTGTAAGTTCTAATGTGGTTTTAGAAAATCGAAGCTACTTGAATTAGCGAAAGGAGTGTTTCCTATCGGGGGACGTCTCCATACGCGGACACAAATCTGACCTCTATCGTGAAAGGTGAAGAGAGAGCGTTTCCCCGAATAGTATTTGAAGGTCATGGCCTCACAGCCTCTGATGCGTGATTTTCAGTCTTCCTGTCGACTCTCAGCTCGATCCAACGTTAAACCAAGATTCTGCACCAACAAAACCTAATATGAAAATTCATTATACAAAAAAATTAGTATTAATATTGGCCCTAATTTTATTAGTTCCACCTAAGGACTGAGGATGATCAAGGCTAACCATGTAGTATGGAAAGTGGACAAGAAAAGATTACCCATCATATTAAAAAAATAAATATATTTTTGGAAGTTGAAGAAATTATTTAAATAAATAAAATAAAAAGTAATCAAGCAAGAAAAACAAAAATTCCTTAGGACTCATTTGGTTTGTAAAAAGTATTTTCTTATTAGTTGAAGTTTAAAAAAAAATTATAAAAAAGTAAAAAACCTATGAGAAAAATGGATTTGGAAGTATATAAACCTATGAAAAATTTAAATAAACTTTCTTTTACAAAATATAACTTACAAAATATATGAGTTACGAAGTATATAAAATTTTTAAAAAAATATTTAATAATATTATCCTATATATATTAATATAATATTATTTTAATATTTATATTAATAGAATATAATATTTTTATTAATATAAATAATATAATATTTATAATATATTAATATTATTTTAATATTTATACTAATATAATATTTTATTAATATTAATTAACATTTATATATTAAATATTTATATTAATAATATTAAAATATTTAATATTTATTAAATATAATTATTGATATGTATATATATTAATAATTATAATAAATAAATTAATTATGATTTAATGTTAATATTATATATATTATATTATATATGACCTGATGTTTAACAAAACATCAACTATTTTAAAATATATTATTTTTTAAAATTATATTCTTATAAAATAATTTTTTTAAGAAGAAAAGTTTTTTTCACGAAACTAAACGGCCCTTGGTAGTCTAAAAATACGAGGGACCAAAGGACCCAAGACATCAACATGGGAGAGCCAACTCCAGTAAGGAAAATCGATGGCTATGAATGATTTGATGTGCCATGGAGGTGACGAATGCTGTGGAAGAGAAATCAAAAGACTTAAATAAGGGTCTCGTCCCCGACACCAAAAAGTGAGCGACCTAAGACCCAGAATATGAGAAAAAGAAGGGATTAAAGCCGAGAAGAGGCAATGGAAAGGGAAAAAAGGAAGAGGTTTTGGGTTTGTGGAGGCGAGGTGAATGATTCATCAGGGAGGAGGGAAGCGGCTCTCTTGACAACAATGACCCAAGGAGAAAGGGTCTTGGAACATACACTGACAAATCTTACAGTAGCGATGACGGAGAGAAGTGAGAGAGGGGTGATGTTCTACGGGAGGAGGGATGACGGTGGAAAGAGGGCAAACAATCAAGGAATGTTTTCGCAGGGCGAGGGCGAGGGGAGGTTGAGGCGAGAGCACAAATGAGGCCTGCGGGTTTAAAAGTTGGGCATATTTTTTTATGAAGTAAAAAATTATAAAAAAAATTTATTTATTTTTTATTAAAATTAATTTATTTATATTTATATTTTTAAAGATAGAAAAAATTATTTTTCAATAAGATAGCATTTATTCAGTAAATAATAATTGTTTTTTTTTATCCACTTAGAAGTAGCTTAAATCAATTTTCCATCACCAGTAAAATTAGCATTATTTTTATATCTAAAATGCCATATTCTTATTTTTATGTCATTCATTCATGCTTAGTTATCAATCAGCCACTTTTCTTCTAATCAAATTATAAAAGATAATTATAAAAATATAAAATAAATTTTAAATAATTTTATTAAAAAAAATAAGTAATGTAAAAAAAATTATAGATAATATAATTTTAGAAGTAACTTTCCATCTCTAAAAAAAATATAAAACTAATTAGTTTTTTAAATATTATTTAAAAATATTTATCTAAAAAAAATATAAAATTTTTAAGTAAAATTTTTTATCTGCAAAAGAAATAAGATCTAAAAGTGAATATTGTTCCATAACAACACCGGCAAAAAATCTGTAGATGCCATTGATGATTGATCATACAGGTGAGATGCAAATAAATTCTAGGAAGAAAATAACTTAAAAGTAAAGCATGATTGGCGATTGGATCAGAGATTTTCACCAGTATAGCTCGGTACATAGGAAGGTCACTCATCATATTCCACCCACTTGTCCTATACGAAGGGAAGTGGCCACTTGTCCCTAACGATGGGAAGTGCATGAGAATCAGAAAACCAAGAATAAATCTTACTTCGGAAGAAATATGACTTTGGATGTCAAACCGATCTTGAGCCTTAATATCAATGGGCTGGCATGATCGACAGAACCAAAAAGGATCGTGACTTTTCAAATTTAAAGATGGAAGTCCGTATCTCGACTAGAACCAATCAAGTTACGAGATGCTCCCTTATTCTTTCGGCGATAAGGCTTGGGATTCTCAAAGATAGGTTGGTAGAAGGCGAATCTTAGGTGGGAATCCTATTAAAAACTTTCATGAGCAATCAACAATTCTTTCAACAGCTGGTCACCTCCTCCGCACATACATTTAGACCGTTCGAATAAAGAACCATGTACGATTAAAAGAGTCAATCAATGGTATACAACTGATTGATCTTGAAAGCGATGGAATGTTTTGATTTGCTCATAAACAGCGAGAAGGCTGTTCACATATCTGAGGATCTCGAGACTAATTTCCTTGATCACATGCATGTGGGTTTAACTGCTGCATGAAGCCTCATGGATTAACGTGTAAATACTCTTTTCTATACTTAATGTTGTATGAATAGATGCACAACTAATCTCTAATGGATAATAGATTTTTTGGAAGCATTATCGGCTTGATGGTAAGGGATAGCTATTCTATCTCTGTAGTAACGGATAGCTACTTTGCCTCTATAAAAGAGATAAAAGATTCTTAGATAATAATTTATTTTCCATTAAAAATAGAGTTTTAATTTTTAATTCAATTTCTTCATTCTTCATTTTTAAACTATTTGCTAATGCTCCGACCAAATCCTTAAACATCGAGCAAACTTAAGCCAAACAACAAATTCAAAAATACGGAGACCTAGCAATAAGTCATTAAATAATATATTTCTTTTAAAAACAGTAATTCTCTTAGGGTTCGTTTTAGTTAGGATAAATTTGATAGTGAAAAAATGATTCTTATATCAGATTATCATGTTTGGTATGAAAAATGAAAGAAAAATATGATAAAAAAAATGATAGGCCCTATCTTATTTTTTTGGAGAAGAATGTAAAAAAATACTATGAAAAGAATTGGTAATTTGATAAATTTTTAAAGTAATGGTAATTCATACTTAATAAAATTTTTTTAATAAAATTACATATGTCACCATTTAAATTTAATTCTATGTCTTTCCAAAAATTTATTAATTTAAATAAAAATTTTTAAATTAAAAATTTAGATGAGATAATATATTATGTAAGAGCTAATGTGATTATAGTTATTATATAAATATTAAATTTAAAATAATAAACTATCTAATATTAAAAATTATTTTATTTTAAAAAAAAATAATATTATAATTTAGCTTATCTTTTATGGTAGATTTAATCTCCATCAAAAACGTAATATTTTTTTTTTGATAATTAATTTTTTAAAATAATTTTTTCATAAATTAAATAATAATAAAATATTTTTTTATAAAATATTTTTAGATAATAATTTTTAAAAAAATTATTAATTATTTCATAATCTAATATAGTCCAATCAAACGGATCCTTAATTTTTTTTGCCGAGGTGGGGCATCTGGTGTTTTAAGGTATCTCAATATCTATTAGAAATATATTTATAGAATAAGTATGATTTAATTTTTTTTAAAATTTTAAAAATTTAAATGAAATCGAAGTGATTTTTATTACTTTCTTGAAGTTTTCAAGATCAGAACCCAAAAACATAAAACATTCCTGTCCAAACTGGAACCGAAATAAGCTGATTTGAATAGTTTTGCCATTTGGTTGCGTGCACGTCTTCCGCAAATCCCAATTGTAGAGCCCACTTTACTCTACTCAGCTTAAGGTGCAGCATTGGGTTCTGTTATATCGGGTTTTCTGAAATATTTGCGGTTCCTTGTGGCCTCCCAGAGAGCTCGCGTCACGTGGCTGCTCGCATCGATCGCGACGCACGGACGTCGCGAATTCAGCGTGTCGTGGATTCGATTAACCTGGACGGGGTGAAGATAATGCCCTGCGAACCCGGAATATGCGGAGGTCAAACCGGTCCAACTGTGGTCAATGGGTCCTCTTACGATCCGTCAACATGTCCGAGAGCAGCGTTCCGGCCATTGCTTGCGCTCCTTTCCACTTTGTGACCCCACCCCTCCTCCCACCCTCTCATCGCATTTTGCTTCAGTTCTGAGAACCAAAGGATCCCTTGATCCCTAACGCAAGATCGCGAAGCCCTAGCTTTTGCATTGTCTCCCAGGTGAGCCTTTGGAGCCGTTTTTCCTCGCATTTCCTCGCTTTGGCGAGCTGAGCTTCTTTCTTCTTCGTGATCTCGTGAAGTCCTACTCCTGTTCGCCCTTTTTTTCTGACCACATTGATCTAGGGTTGGTGAGATAAATCTCGATGTTTTCATGCTAATATGTGCAATGGATGTGGTTTTTTTGGTGCACTGAAATGGTTGGTTTTGATGCAAAGAGGTTTTCTTATCTG